>UESW01003951.1:1387743-1411238 GCA_900491605.1 Calamus simplicifolius
GTCCTACCCCCCATTTGGTTCAGAATATACAAACGGTCCTTATACTAGGATGAAGCAAATATGTCAACATGACAAAGAAATCAATACTTAATATGAAAGAAACAAAGTAGCAAAAGACAGAAGTGTGAAAAGAAATACTTCTTGATTGCTTAGAAGAAATTACAACCTCTTGAGAGGCATTACAAGTGCATTACAGCACAAAGATAAAAGAAAATAAGTTAAAAAGCTCGGATGAACAGTTCCGATCGATAACATTACTTCCGCTTCTGATCCAAGAAATCAGAGAAATTAGACAACTCTATTGATATCACAAAGTTGCTGGTCAACGTTATAAAACAAAGGAAGCGGCCCAGAGTTGCTCACCTTCTTCCTCATTAGGAGCCAAATGATGGATCCTCGGACGGATGAACTAAGGGATCCAACATGGCATTCATCAAAGGGACTGAGGATGAAGGAAAGCTCATTGAAGCCAAGGGCCCATAAGCCGGGCTATTCATATTCTTCGGCAAATCCGGTCGAGGTGATCTCAATAAGGCTGAGTGATAACAAAGAGCGGGACTATTCATTTAGCTCTGTAGTAAGCTGAACTTCAGCAAGGCATGGATGAGTTAAAAATCCATTTAAAACGCAAACACCAAAACGGTGAAACACAGAAAGAAAAACAAGATGGTTCATTTATATCATAATGTCATCCATGTTACAAAAATAAAGCAAAAATATGAAAGGACAAATCTCTAAATCCTATTACTAGGCCCTAAAGACGGATCCTCCTCGGCAAATGTTTGTGAAACCCCAGCTTCCTCGACATTAGGCCTCAAGATCCCAGATCCTTTGGCGATCTCCGTAGGAGCCTCTGCCAGATCCCCTTCTGTGGCCACTTTAAAATCAATGCTGGGGACATCCTCATCATCATTGCCATCATCGGATGGAGAGGTCGCTGACATTGCTTCAGCTGTTGGTGATGGAAAATAATACCCCTCATCCTCCAGAAATGAGAGGTTGATGTCCGGGTACTCCTGAATTGCCCTCGCCCGGACCTTGCTCGCCCCAACTTTATATGCCTCCTTCGAAAATTGAATCGGCCCATGAGCAAATTCTTCTGAGCTCTTATATTTTTCAATTGCCAGAGTGATCTCATTATCTACCTCAAATGTCCTATGCTCCAACTCAGAGCACTTCTCCCGGCTTGAGGCTAAGTCCTTATTTAAAGCCGTTATTTGATCAACCGCCTCGGCCTTGGCTTTATCCAGCTAGAAAAGAAAAAATGACAAATAAAGCAAATGATTAGGTCAGCCTTAACTACGAGAAATAGATGGATCATGGTGTAGAAATAGTAAGAGGACATACCTCTTTGGCACGGCAAGTAGCCTCGGCTTCTGCCTTCTTAGCTATTTTCCGAGCCTTCTCCCTCTCTTTCCTACACCTGCCCATGTCCCTACAGGCGTGTTCAAGGTCCATCCTGTCCCTAGAGCCATCGGGTCGTGCCTGACACAGCTCGGTTGTAAGATCGAAAACCTACTTTTGATAGGACTCGAGCCGAGCTTCAAGACGGGATCTTTCTTCAGCGACCCTGTTATTAAGGAGATCGACCTTCCTCTGAGCCTCTCCTTGGAACTTCGACATTTCCAATCAAGCTTCATCGGCCATCTTCTGAGCCTCCTCAAGCTTGGCTACCTTTGCTCGAAGCCGTAATACCTCAGATTGGGCATCCTCACCCGATCGCTTGACCTCATCAAGCTCGGCTCGCGCTTTAGCCAACTCCTCTAAGTATTGATTGGCTAAGCTTGTTTTGGCACGAAGTGCCTTAGCCTCATGCAAGATCCGCCTGTTGCATTCCTGGACTGTGGACAGATGCCTAAAAAGTTCTCACTGGAGAAGAATTGCCTGTAATCGAGCCAAACTATTAGGTTTGGTAAACCACGCAAAGCATTTGAGGAGACATAAAAGGGAAGAGAACTCATCCAAACATAGGAAGTGTTCATATCCTTAGAATATATGAATCAGGGACCAATGCACAGCCTTCCAAGTCAGAGGGCAATTTGAATCCCTCAATCAAAATGGAGATCTCTTGGCAGTTGCTCTCTCCCCTTCAGGGTAGACGATGTTTCCCCCCTCGCAAAGAACACTAAAAAGATTGCCGTGAGCCAAAGGATCGAGGAGATAACTGAGCTAACTTATCTCTTCTTCGTCGCTTGCCGATGTCACCGAAGGCCCTGGCTCTTTCGTCCTCGGAGGAGCCTTTGCTTCACCCAGAGGGTCTCTTCTCTTCCTTCCTTCCTCCTCACCCCTATGAGGAGGCCCAGGCTCTTCCATCCTCATTGGGGAAGCCTCTGCTCCACCCGGTAAATCTCTTCCTTCCTCTCCTTCCTCTTTAACCCTATGAGGAGGAGTTTTTGCTGGAGGTGGAACAATACTCGCTGCAAGCACTGTTGTTCGATCCTCGAAGAACAATTCCCTCAGCTTCTGTTGGCTCATGGAACCCTCCCCTTCATGGTAGGATACATCATCGACCATGGGGTAAAGGAATTCCGATGGCTTGGGCGATTGGCCACGCTCCTGCTCCGCCTGAGCCGCAACCTCTCCGGCCTCATCACCAGATGCCGGTCTCTCAAATCCCAGCACTAGGACGGGGGTTGGGGTTGGCTCCCCTATAATGACCCCCTTCGATAGGCTCGAGGGTTGGGACTCAATCATTTCTTGTGAATGGCCCGATAGAGCCAACTATAACATAGAGGGAGAAGAGGATCGCTTTTGCTCGGACCTGGCCCTCTTCCCTCCCATAGGGGTCAATGAGGCAGTGCGACGGTGCTTGGCGCCTCTCCTTCCACTCGAATCACCATAGTCAACTGCGAGCGCACCTCTCATCTAAGCTCCAAACTCAGATCTAATCCCTGCTAATAATAGAACAATCAATTACATCTCTGTAAAGACATTCGACCATAAAAGAGGAGATGTCACACTTGCTTAAAGGGTCAACTCGACTTAGCCTGGCATTATAGAGAGCCTCTTCAGTCAAAAGGGCATCGATGGGGACCACTTTGCTACTGTATAGAACATTGAAGTCCCCCTTCTTCGCTCTTGACAGCGTCGAACGTTGGTTTGGATCCGAGGGAGAGACCCCCATTGACAAGGAAAGTTGAATGCATTGTTCCATTTAACAAAAAAATCGCAACTTTCATCCTTTAACGGAAGTCAAAACCTTCAAAATCTCTTAAAATTCTTTCGAGGCTCGATATAGTGCCAAGAAGACTCTTTGAAGGATGTGAGGCTATGGCAAGCCCAGAACAGAGGAACTGTCTCTATGTTCCCCGTGTATGAGGACAAGAAAATAAACCCGATGATATAACGCTAGCTATTTGGCGTAATCATCGTTGGACAAACCCCATAATATTTCATTATATCGCTCACCAGCAGGTTAACGGGAAAATGAAGCCCAACCTTGAAGCTTTCTTCATAAAAGAATACCCCCAACTCCAACTGATCATGCACCCTCTGTCTAGGATCGGGAAATCACATCTGAATGTCGCTGGTAAATCAGTATTCCTGGCTGATCCTTTCTAGATCTACAGCTGTCATAGTCGAGGCCGAATCAATGGGGCATCCCTTGTCTCCAATATCAGAAGAACATCGACCATGTCTGATTCTAAGATGAGGATTTTCGAAGGAAGAAGATAGAGAGAAAGCGCAACAGAAGGTAACCCACCGCTCGCCTCTCACTTCTATTTAAACCATTTCAACAAGATGAAGATCCCCATGCACTACCAAATCTTGGGCTTGCCATGCACCATTCTGTTCACGGCCAATAGCAGAAGGTGAGGGGTTTTCCTCTACGTGTGATGAGAAGAAATGATGAAACAACGGCCTGGCATTTATGAGAGCATCAAAGCATGCCTCCGCCTGTTCAAATTTCTTCAATCAGATAAAGCCATCCAAAATTCTACTCCCTATGACCAAGCCTATGCTTCAGACTAGGGAGAGGGGTGGGGCATGTGATGAGGGATAAAATTATCATTGAACTGATGCTCGTGCACATGACAAAAAGGATCAAGACCACTTTTGATTTTCGATCAGACAACTGTCATATCTGGAAAACAACAGAGCTGATATACCTCGGCAAGGCCGAGCCATCCTCGAACCAAGTCACCCTCAGATTAAATCACTCCGAGCCATTTCTTTTGCCCCAACAAAGCTGAGCTATACTCTTATCTCGATCGGATCAAGATATTCATATGCCTCAGTAGAGCCGAAGCATTCTATCCTCATATACTCAACGACACCAAAATATTTTATGCCTCGACCAATGTTTCTACTTCGGCCAGACCGAACCGCTCTTATACCTCGGCCAGATTGAGGCATTCAAATGCCTCGATGGAGTCGAACTATTTTTGTACTTTAGCTAGGCTGAAGGGCCCTCAAACCTCTGTGGAACCAAGCATGGGATAATGCAAATTTATAATAGTTTGACAAGATTCCAGCCGCATAGGCCTCCAACGACCTCGAGCGGAAAATTATGCTAGTGATATCAGAAATGGCCTAGACCTATAAAGTCATCAAATCTCAAAGCATCAGTCAGCTTCTTTAGACGTTGATTCTCTAACTAACTGGATATTGATACTACCAGCCTCATAACAAACTCGATTCGAATCTGAACGATTTTGGACCCCCTATGACACATCCAAGGCATCAGGTGATTGCCTATATATACCCTTGTCCTAAAGCTCCTCAGGTACATTGACACTGACACTGATTAAGAATCCCATTAAAGCTTAAAGCTCAATCAAAGCTCAGAGCTCTCGAGAGGCCATTTTTTTGAGGGACTCTTCTGCGAGAGCCTTCTCCTCACATTTGCTTTATGTGAATCTTCACTTACTTGGGCATTTAGGGTCTTCTATAGAGAGCCATCCTAGACACTCTTTGCGTGAGGACTGTCTTGCAGGTTTCACCGGGGCAAAAGATCAGTATCCAGATCTGGAGTCGATCTGCACCTGAGTTGGACAGCGGATTTCCGCAGCAACAAGGGACAAATGAAAGATAGTTTTGATTTGTTTAAAGATTTTGTCCCCTACCATTTGGATGCTCGATATGTCCCATGCATTGCACCGATGGTGTTTGGTAAGTTCTTTTTTTGATCATATATTTATTTTAATTATATCATGGCATAGAAAAATTTTAATTAAATATCATTCAATTTAAATAATTTTAAATTTAAATTAAGAAAGATATGAGATCATTATCAAAGAAATAAAAATAAGATAAATGGATCGGATAAAAAGTACTTTTTATTTTTTTTAAAAATAGTTGATTTCGAACTTTAGATTAAAAAAATTTAAAAGAAGTGAAATTCTACTTAAAAAGGTATAATCTATATGAAAGAGAACCTTAACTGTCATTCTAATAAGAAGATTAAGATAAAATTTTAATTTCTCTTGAAGAAGCTAAGAATAGAGTTTTATTTCATTTAGATAACATTTAAAAAGTTTTATTGCTTGAAAATTATATTTTTTATAGAATATTTTTTGTTTTAAATTCTATTTTTAATATAAAATTTTAACTTATTTTAAAAAAATCTTGTTTATTTAATAGACACATTGTACTTATGTTATTCTTACTTTTATGATCATAGCAATTTAATATTATAAAATTCAAAATAAAAAATAATAAGTTTAATATTTAAATTAAATAATAATTCATGAGCTATGTCAACTTGATAAACCATAAACCATGGGTAGTCTCTTGATAAATAGAAGAAGATAATTATATTTCCAATCTTTGAATTTTTATCATATTGTTGTATATTTTAGATTAATCCAAAATAGTATATCATAATAAAAGAGAAGAAGTCCTATGGCATGTATATAAAACCTATGATCTGACAACCAAAATAAGTGATTTTAAACATTTTGGTTTCTAACATATCATCATGCAATAGGCGTATATCAATCCATCTAGAATCAAATACATCAACCTCAATCAAGAGATTCTCTGTTATTAGAACGCATGCCACCAAATGATCTTGTAACAATAGGCTTAATCAATATCTTAAAAAAAAAAAAAATCTTTAAAAAAAACAAAACTAGAGGCGTTCAAACATGGCTATCAGAAATAACTTAGAAAACCTACTGCACATAAGGCGTGACAACGCACACAACGCGTCAAAGCCCCCCACGATGTCTATCCATTTTTGAAACGATAGAAACAACTTCCAAAAAACCCACCGCATAAATCGGTGACAGCCAAACAACTTTTAAAACTCATAGCACACAACGCAGCCGAATATCACCGAATATGGCCATAATTAATGTCTATCTATTGTTTAAAAACCCATTGCACACAACGCGTGACAATCGAATTATCGAATATCACCGAATATGCCCATAATTAATGGCTATCTATTTTTCTGACACGATAGACTTAACTAATATCCTAATAAAAATCTTTGAAAAAAAAAAAAAACTAGAGGCATCTAAATAATTAATGTCTATCCATTTTCTAAAATCATAGGTTTAACCAATATCTGAAAACAAATATTTTAAAAAATAAAACTACAGGCTCGTCCAAACAGGGCTACGAGAAACAACTTCAAAAACTCACCGCCGAATATGACCATGATGTCTATCCGTTTTGTGAAACGATGGGCTCAACAAATATCCTAAACGATGGGCTCAACAAACCGCTGCACCGTGTGATAGCCGGATATCGTCCGAATATTATGCCTATATAAATTTGCTCTCAGACCATGTCCGAATGCAAGGTTTTCACAAAGAGTGGAAATCACCGCTGGACAAGAAGGGCAAGAAGAAGAAGGTAAAAATCTCATTATTTCATGTTCTGTCGTGCCTTGTTTTGATTCTATTAAGTTCTGATGTGAAATCTGATTCGAAATCTTCATGGTCTCTATTTTGTTGATAGATTCCGGATGGGTTGTGGTGTGATATTGGTTGCATTGCATGGTCCGATCTTGGTTTTAGTTTTGATTTTGTATCTTAATTTTTTTAAATTTGAGGAGTCTAGATCCATATTTTGGAAAACTATATAGAGATTTTGAAATTGGAAATTTGAGTAGCCTATATTCTGGAACATTTAGTTGTTTGAAAGTGAAGGGATTTCGAAAAGAGATGAAAAGTCTGAGATGTGCTATAGGATTTTTTTTTTTCCCGCTGCCCTTGCAGTCAAGTAAAACGCCTTTATCCTCTCTTTTGTTCTTTGTTTTGATCGGTGTAGTTTTGTTGAACTTTAAATCTTCATTTGGCGAGGTGTAGATATCTCTGTTTCTCCATCAATTTTTAATTTTGCAGATGATGAGATAATTCTGGTTGCAGAGATTCTTCAGTATATGATATTAGGGTTTACTAATATGTTGATCTATATTTATTTCTTGTCCTAATTCTATTCCACAATAAAAACTTTGTTCCTTTTCATTTTCAATGCATACCTTCGTTGTGTAACTATTTTAAGGGTTTCTTTTATGTTTTATTTTTTCTCCATCATGTGCTACTTTGGGAATCTCTTAGATGAAGATAGTGAAGGATGGATGTCTTCAACCATACCTGAAATCTCTTGTTTTTCTTTCAATTTTTTTTTTTTTTTTTTTTTTGCGTAATGAAATCAAAGAAAAGATTTTTCAATTGTTTGGAAGCAGTAACTTATCTATTGGATTATAATGACAGTTTCATTTTCTAACTCTAATTTCAACCTTCATCTCATATTTCAGGTTAATATTTTTGAAAATTTTGGAGCTAGCCTATGGAAAGGCAAGCCTCCATTTTTAGGTGCTGGCACTATCATGAATAGTTACAAGATGAGGCTTAGAGTTCGATCCCAAAGGCATCCATCAGTACGTAGTGGTCGAATCCAAATTGTTATGCCAAGGTACGCCAACTTTGATGATGATTTAATTATTTCTTTTGAAAAGAAAACTCTGCTGCATCTTGGTCATGACGTGGCAACGATGACCTCTGTTTCAAACAGATAATGACGGTGGTTGGTGACCATCGTGTTGCAATTTTTGCGAAAGAACGAATTGAAGCCGGTGAAGAGATCTTCTATGATTATGGATATAGACCTGATCAAGCGCCAGAATGGGAACGGAGACCGGAAGGATCAAAATGAGATCATTCAGTGGTCTCCCAGGGCTGGCACATAAAGTTAGCTTGTTTTTGAGTCGAGATTATCTAAAATATTGTCAATGTGTATGATAAATATTATAGAGACGCTTGTGAAACAATATTTTTTTTACCACGAGGGGGTACGCCGATTGGACGCCCATAGTTTTGATTTGTTTAAAGATTTTGCTCCCTTCCATTTAGATGTTTAAAGATTTTGCTCCTTTCCATTTAGATGCTAGATATGTCCCATGCATTGCACCGATGGATCTCCAAAGGGGGGTGGACCTACATAAAAGTCCTCGCGCGAGAGGCGTTGGGGGTGCCCTCCGCGGAAGACCCTTCGACGCTCAAGTCAGTGGAGAAGAAATCGGTGAATATGGGGAGAAGGATCCTCCAGGAAGAGTTCCTCCGAGCTCTCGTGGGAGCTTTCATGGCGGAGTGTAAGAACTGAAAATGAAAAATGGGCGTAGAATAGCCGTACCTGAGAGGCTTGAGGGTGGTAGTATTTATAGGCGGTCACCTGACTTCTTGGACGTGCTCTGGATGAGGTCTGAAAGTTGTTGGGATTTGAAACGGATTCGAATCAAGTTGTTACAAGGCCGGTAGGACCATATCTTGTTAGTTAGAGGATCGATGGCTGGGAGGCGAGGAGAGCTGGCCGATGGCTCAAGACTCAGTGGCCGCGTGGTCCCTAGGCCACTATTGTAGGTCCTAGGCCACGTCTTGGCATGATTCCTTGTTTGGAATCTTATTCTGTTACAGTAAATTTGAACTCTCCCGCCAGATTCCGCAGAGGTCTGAAGTAGCTCGGATCGAATGGCTGAGGAATGATCTGGCCTTGATGGCAGTAGCATAAGAATAGCTCGGGTTACCGAGGCATAAGGTTGGCTGAACCTGCCGAAGTACAATGTGGTTGGCCGAGTCGGACTTCTGTGAAGCATGGAGTCAAGAACTCTTTGTCTCAGCTTTATGACGCCATCCTTCCTTACGCAAAAAGTGCCGGGCAACGTTGCAGCCATAAATGCAAGGAGATAAGGCATTAAATGCCTTAAAGCAGGTAAATGCACATGGCGTGACAATCTAATTATCGAATATCACCGAATATGCCCATAATTAATGGCTATCTATTTTTCTGACACGATAGACATAACTAATATCCTAATAAAAATATTTGAAAAAAAAACAAAACTAGAGGCATCTAAATAATTAATGTCTATCCATTTTCTAAAATAATAGGTTTAACCAATATCTTAAAACAAATATTTAAAAAAATAAAACCAGAGGCTCGTCCAAACAGGGCTACGAGAAACAACTTCAAAAACTCACCGCCGAATATGACCATGATGTCTATCCGTTTTGTGAAACGATGGGCTCAACCAATATCCTAAACGATGGGCTCAACAAACCGCTCCACTGTGTGATAGCCGGATATCGTCCGAATATTATGCCTATATAAATTTGCTCTCAGACCATGTCCGAATGCAAGGTTTTCACAAAGAGTGGAAATCCCCGCTGGACAAGAAGGGCAAGAAGAAGGTAAAAATCTCATTATTTCATGTTCTGTCGTGCCTTGTTTTGATTCTATTAAGTTCTGATGTGAAATCTGATTCGAAATCTTCATGGTCTCTATTTTGTTGATAGATTCCGGATGGATTGTGGTGTGATATTGGTTGCATTGCATAGTCCGATCTTGGTTTTGATTTTGTATCTTACTTTTTTGAAATTTGAGGAGTCTAGATCCATATTTTGGAAGACTATATAGATATTTTGAAATTGGAAATTTGAGTATAGCCTATATTGCGGAACATTTAGTTGTTTTGAAAATCAAGGGATTTCGAAAAGAGATGAAAAGTCTGAGATGCGCTATAGGATTTTTTTTCCCGCTGCCCTTGCAGTCAAGTAAAACGCCTTTATCCTCTCCTTTTGTTCTTTGTTTTGATCGGTGTAGTTTTGTTGAACTTTAAATCTTCATTTGGCGAGGTGCAGATATCTCTGTTTCTCCATCAATTTTGCAGATGATAAGATAATTCTGGTTGCAGAGATTCTTCAGTATATGATATTAGGGTTTACTAATATGTTGATCTATATTTATTTCTTGTCCTAATTCTATTCCACAATAAAAACTTTGTTCCTTTTCATTTTCAATGCATACCTTCGTTGTGTAACTATTTTAAGGGTTTCTTTTATGTTTTATTTTTTCTCCATCATGTGCTACTTTGGGAATCTCTTAGATGAAGATAGTGAAGGATGGATGTCTTCAACCATACCTGAAATCTCTTGTTTTTCTTTCATTTTTTTTTGCGTAATGAAATCAAAGAAAAGATTTTTCAGTTATGACAATTGTTTGGAAGCAGTAGCTTATATCTATTGGATTATAATGACATAGTTTCATTTTCTAACTCTAATTCCAACCTTCATCTCATATCTTTCAGGTTAATATTTTTGAAAATTTTGGAGCTAGCCTATGGAAAGGCGAGCCTCCATTTTTAGGTGCTGGCACTATCATGAATAGTTACAAGATAAGGCTCAGAGTTTGATCCCAAGGCATCCATCTGGATGGGTAAGTTTTGGTATCCAACAAGGGCTTTATTGTGGTTTTATATATTGTGCCAGTAAAACTGGGAATTGACTCATTTTCCATCTTTTCATGCTTTGGCAGTAAAACTGGGAATTGACTCATTTTCCATTTTCCAGTAAAACTCGGACCTCAGGGTTCCCCTCAGCCTCGGATCTACCATGTGTTGTGTTCAAAAAAGGACAATCTTTCCATCTTGGTAGGGCCGAACCATCTTCATGCCTTGGCAGGCCCAGATAGCCAAAAGCTGAATATGACCCTCCAGCCACGTTAGCCCTTGTCATCTCAAAAGGGAAATCAAGCTAGGTGCAGCCTATTGCCTATAAATAGCTAGATAATAGAATAACCGAATCTCAAGGCTCTGAATCAGCCTCTTCAGCCATCGATCCTTTTAACGAACAAGATTTGAATATCGTCGATCTTGTAACAAACTTGTTTCAAATCAGGTCCCCATCATTCCGATTCCCCATCTTTCAAGATACATTCAAAGAATCAGGTGAACAAACTGCCAACGCTCAGACAGTCTATAAATACCATTCTTGAAATCCTTTTAGGTACGCTCACTTTTCACTGAAAAAAACTCCATTGAAGTTCAACCAAAACTCCCCGGCTCCCTGAGTAGCCATTATTGAGGGACTCTTCTGTGAGAGCCTTTTTCCCATATCTATTTGCTGTAAATCTCCACTAACTTGGGCGTTAGAGGGTCTTCCACAGAGGGCCACCCCCGACACTCTCTATGCAAGGACTATCTTGCAGATTCCACCCGAATGAAATATTGGCATCTAGATCTGGAGGTGGGTTGCATATGAGTTAGAGAATGAATTTCTGCAGCAACAAATTGGCGCTAGAGAAAGGTCCTCAAGTCCCATAAACTTATAATCAAGGAGATAAGGTTAAAAACCAAAAGAACAACCCCTCAATTGTGAATCGAAAGAGAGCCACTTCTGATGCTCAGGATCAGGCCACCTCCCAGAGGCCTGACCCCACAAACAATGTGACGCCTCCATCGCCATCACCCTGACCGAGACTCCCTCATTGTGGGGCATTAAGTTTGCTGCATTAAATTTGTACCAAATTTAATAGCTCTCCTCATTGTGAGACGCCCAAACTATAGTTTGCATTGAGACTTTTTTGTACCAAATGCCCATATGATACTTGCGAGAGTTACCTGGGGAGAAGAAACCAAGTTCAAAATTGCCACCTTGGGATCCCATGGTTTGGTTTCTTGAGAGAGATTGGCCTCCTCTGAGGGTATCAGCTGCAATATGCAGTCGAGCACCATAGGAGAGGGAAACAAAGAAGCAAAACAATAGAAGAGCAGCGAACAAAGCCCAGCTTTTGGTGGCCATCTTTGGAGAAAAATAACATGTCGTGGGCATTTATGTGCAAGTAGAAAAAGTCACATGCCCACCATGACTTGTCATATCGTGCTTGGAATTTTGGTAAATGCGTGTGCCTTGGCGGGCCAAAGGCTTGAAGAAGTCTAGCAATAGTCTTTGGTTTTAGGTAACGTAAATAGCTGGAGTTGAACTTTGACCTTAAGGAAAAGTCTTTGTGCATCGACCTCGTGCATAAACTGCACACCGGATGAAGGCCATTGCACGTACAAAATGTTTTCTTTGACTTTGACATTCATCTCACCATTCTTTCCATCTAGTAAGCACAGAATGTTACCTCAGAGAGTTTAATCTTAGCACAGATGGAAAAAGACAAGTTTCTTATTCTCCGATCTATCTGCATTTTGCTTTCCTTCCTGAGATTTTTCAAGGAAGCATGGATCCTTAGACATTGATCCATAGCAGCAGACACAAGCTTTCCCATTTTCTTAAAAACTTGGTCAACCGTTTGAACGTCAACCATTTGAACAACCCAATCTAACCATATGATAAATTATACTCAAAAACTCATAACATGATTATAAATTTAATATCATAACAAACAAACCTCATGTCTCATTACATCTTACTCTTTGATTATGTTACAAATTGTTTTTGTTTATATTCTTTTTGAGATTTTAAACATCCCCTCATGTTACCCCAAAAAAAAAAATTTATCACATTATGTTGTCGTAAAAATCCATGCGTAGTCATAGATCTGAGTATCCTCCCTCTGCTCGAATGCAAGTCAGTAAAAATTTATGGCAAGCAGATAAAAGGAGAAGGCTCTTGCAGAAGAGTCCCTCAAGAATGGCATATAAAAGAAAGAGAGCCCTCGATGCTCTGCTTGAGCTTCAATAAAAAAAATTAGTTAGTGAGCGTGTTCGAATATTGGCCCTGATTCCTCGAACATGTCTTGGAAAGTGAAGAAATCGAAATGATTTGACTTTGATTCGAATCAGGTTTGTTACGAGACCGATGAGATTCAAATCATTCAAATCCTGTTTGTTAAAGGATAAACGGTTAGGTAGGCTAGTGCTTTAAAATTCGATGATTTATGAACTCTAGACCATAATTGACATTATTGGCTTTATTTCTCTCCTAAAGAATAAGGATGATAAGACAATAGAAGAATGATTTTTCTTGATAATGCCAATGTTATTATATGCAAATCTGGAGCATCGCAATCTGTGATACAGGGTGGACAATTCAACTCCATATGCACATTCTTTCCATATGCACTAAAGATGAGGACAGGAGTGAGATCCTTCACATCATAGTATGCATTCCCTTTCTTTCTTTGTTTTTTGTTTTTTTTTTCCGAACAATGAATCTTTAATGGCGTCATTTATTTTGTTGTAGAACTTTGTACCAGGATGGTTTGATGGTTTTATTGCAAAAAAGCAAACACTGATATTAGCATCAAAGCATTGATACCATATAAATCGACTTGGTACCAGAATTTCCTTAAGAGCATTAATAGGTCCCGAAATTAAGAAAATAATAGAGGGATCTTGATTGCCCAAAGCCATGACCGAACATTCTACAAAGCCGTCAAAAAGAGTAATTGACGAGCCCAATAACATCCATACTAAATATTCCCAAATACAAGCTGTTAAAAAAAAATAAAAGACATCTGCTGACGCTAAGTTAAGTTTAAGTTTAATAATATGAAGCCACAGTAAATAATGATTAACTAAAAATTCGTCGAGCATGAATCCTGCTTTCAACGAGATTTAAATATTTAGAGGACTATGCCATGATGTGGAGCTCATTACCCACAACCATTTCGTCAAAAATAGTAATAATAATCATCTTTTTATTATTTTATTAGAGGTTTTCAGCATTCATGCATACTATCAGTGTCCCAAAGAAAAGGAATCCAGCTTTTTTTTTAGTGAATGTCATCTTAATGCCCATTTGACGTACAAGTTAGAATCAAAATTCGCCAGTAAAAGAAATACTATGTTCATATCCCACACTAAAAGATGAACCTAATTTTTAATAGCAAAATTCAGCACATAATACAATTTGAGAACAAAATGAATCCATTAATGAATTTTGAAATTAACAATGAAACAGAAATGGTAAATCCTCCAATTTAATCCACCAAAGCAAAGAGCCATTAGTTAAAAACGTTTTTCAAGAACTCAAGGTCTCCTTCTAAATAAAAATTAAATTTAAAAAAATTATGTGATTTCAAATTTTCAAATTTTTTTTATGACCCTAAACTAGTATAATCTCTTCAGTGGTTTTTTCTTGGAAACTTAGTGAGTAAATTACGAATAAAACAAAAAAGTTAATGAAATAATTAACACTCATCATAGAATTATGGTGTAAGAGATTAATTAAGCAAACTTCATTAGTCTAAAACATTCAGCAAAAAACAAAGGCTTCGAGGTTTATACCGTGCAATCCAATCTCGAATGACCAAAGACTGAAATAAAAACAATTTCACTCCAAAAAATACAGAAAGGAAACATCTTTACCATTCAAGCAAATATAATATGGAGTTGGTATCCTGTCCTGCGAACCATAAAACCAAATTTGTAATCGAATACCATTGAAAACTCCAAAAATATCAACCTAGAATCGACAATTTTTTGAGCAATCCGACCCACTTAAATTACAATTTTGGACGATCTGATTTGATTCAACAAGGCTTAGTCAAAGACTATTTTTTTAATAAAAAATATTTTGCAGCAATTACGTATCACGAAATCTATCCGGCCCCCATTATTCTTGTCCAAGCAATCGTTAAACAAATAAAAACCAATCTTAAAATCCTCAGATTATTAAAATTTTTAAAAAGATTTTTTTAAAAAAAAAAAAATCAAGAATCGGAGGAAAACTTGGGCAAAATACCATGAATACGATCGACCTCTCAGTCTAATGGCCATGGATTTCAACCTCCAAGAACGTCCATCGAACGAAAACCACTCCAAAGAGAGCGACACTCCCACAAAGAAGAAAAAGAGAGATCCCTCCGCAACGCCAAGCAAGAGATCAACAGAAGAAAATTTGGGAACCATAAACGACCCCTCTCCTCTGGCTTCTCTGTCGGTGTGGTTAAAGCAAAATAAATCATCATCGAGTCCAAAATAAAGCATGGAATAAAATGAAATCATATAAAAACAAGAGTTAAATTATGATTTCTTGATGTAGAACCTACGAGAAAGTGCGAGAATCCATGGGAGGTCAGGAAACCACACGTCCAAAGGTACCATGCAATCAATTTTGCATCACTTGTATCCCAAAGCTCTGAATCAGTGCTGTTCGATCCAAGCTATAGATCAAAACAAACACTACAGTAAAAATTAAGTATAGCAACGCTTTTTAGCCGACGCATGAATGAAGCGTGAGAAATTTATGGAGATTGCCAACGCTTTTTAAAGCGTCGGCAGGCCCGTCATTGCCCCGCGGTGGAGGAGATCGAACGCGTGCAGACTCTGTGACAGGGGACTCGAGGAAGTCTTTGTTCTACCCGGGTCTTCATTGGTGGGGGAGAAGTCGTCCGCCTGAAGCTGGCGGCAAAGGAGCAGATGTTCCCTTTTCTTTTCCAAGGCATCTTTGCAAATGCCCTAACCCAAAGCCCTCTTTCTCATCGCTTCTTTCTTTCTTCTTTCTTTCTCCATTCACCTTCGAAGTGATCATGAGAGAGTGCATCTCCATCTACATCGGCCAGGTCGGCATCCAGGATGGCAACGCGTGATGGGAGCTCTACTGTCTCGAACATGGCATCCAAGTCGATCTCTTCTCTCTTTTCTCTTAACATCTGGCGCTGTTTCTAGTTCTTACAAACGTTTGACGTTGGGATTCGTTTCCTTAGATTGATTCGCAGCCCGATGGCCAGATTATCGGCAGAGGAAGGCAAGGGAAGCAGCGGATGGCCTGTGCAAGAGGCTCGAGGAGGAGCTTGCCATGAAGCAAGAGGAGGTGGACCGGGTGTTGAGGGATATTGAAGAGGAGAGGAGGATACTGAGGATTGCTGAGGTGTGGAGAGAGGAGAGGGTCCAGATGAAGCTATCAGAGGCCAGGTTGCTGATGGAGGAGAAGCTTCAGGAGATGGCAGCGTTTCAGAGCAAGAGAGAATTAGAGGCAGCAAAGATCAAAACCAGTGCCTACCGCCAGCTCTTCCACCCCGAGCAGCTCATCAGCGGCAAGGAGGACGCCGCCAACAACTTCGCTCGTGGCCACTACACCAGGAAGACCCCATCCATCTAATCTATCTGGATGATATTTCACGTCGCCTTAGCGTTGAAAATATGATTTTAATGTGTTTGTCGAAATGCTTCAGTCAGAAAGGAGATCGTGGACCTGTGTTTGGACCGCATCCGGGGCCGACAACTACACCGGCCTCCAGGGGTTCCTCATGTTCCATGCGGTCGGTGGTGGGACTGGCTCCGAGCTTGGTTCTCTGCTTTTGGAGAAGCTCTCTGTGGACTATGGCAAGAAGTCGAAGCTCAACTTTACCATATACCCTTCCCCTCATGTCTCGACAAGGCCATTTACAAAAGGCTTTGAAGCAGGGCAGAGCAGCGGAACGTCTGAAGAAATGGTGGGTCCAGCACTCACAAGCATTGATGACCAGTACATGCGCAATGGGATCAGACATTGCGAACGGGGTTGCTAGCTTAATTGCCAGAAGTCATCGATGCCGAGACAGCTGGAAGCCGGAGGAGAAGCAGGATGGAACCAGGTGATGAGGTAAAAGAGGTGGAGGAAATAATAAGGATGGGAGCTCAGCTATGTGTCTTTATCTTGAAGGACCTGAGATTGCGGAGAGTGACAGCGAGGATGAAGAAGAAGAGAGCGAGGTCAGCAGGCTCCTATGGTTGCTGGTGGGCTCAGCCACGTTAAAACCCTTAAACTGGAATTTGATACTGAAGCTGCCGAGGTTGGTCTCTTGATTCCTTCCGCCATTATAAGCTAATTATTATCATCCAATTTATTTTTGTTACGTGTTTTCTTTTCTTTTGTCAAGTGCTTGGCGTTCCAAGAGGTGATCCCAATTAGTCTGGCGCCTGAACGTCACATGATCCAGTTGAAGAAGCTATTTCTCAAAATGCACTTCAATGACGTCTATCTTGCTTCATTACTATCATGCATCTTTAGTAGCTCTCCAAATTTGCAAGAGCTTACAGTTGGAGTAAGTCGTCCAGAATAATTTCTTCATTACATTTCCGTCATTGTTTGGTGTAACGTCCTTCTGTGCCTCTTCATAATGTGACAGATAGATGATCTCCATATGTACTCAGAGATGGTCGAGGAAGATTATTGGGATAGACAGATACCTTCTGAGTGTGTGAGGAATCAGCTGAAAACTATTACGCTGTACTTCCAGGAAAATTTTGTGGAGGATTATTGCATTGGCTTTCCTAGATTTCTGTTGATGAATGCAAGTGCTCTGGAAAAGATGAGTATCAATTACACTCTGAATGAAGAAGAGAAATCCTCATTTCCACGCTTCCAACAAGAACTGTTGTGCGTGCAAAAGGCTTCACCTGATGCCGTTCTTGAGTGGACGTTTTCGGATAGTTTTTTTTATAACTTTTTTTAGAAAAAAAAAAAAAAAACACTGTATGTTATGTGTCTTGCATGCAACTCACATTTTTGGCATAGACACTTGGTACTTTTCTATGATCTTGTAAGCTTTTTTCCACTCTCCCATGTGATACTTCTTTTTTAGTTGCAAGAGAAGCTATTACTTATATGCTACAATACTTCTATACTCGTGTGTGCTCTGTTGTTGAGGTAGTCTTGTTTTTGGAGGATAGGCAGAATGTGGTGGAGGTTGGTTTTTTATTTTACTTTATTTTTATTTTTGTATGCCTTGCATGAGCAACAGCAATTAATATCATGTTGCAGGCTTCTTAGCCTGCTGGTTTTGTCAGATGAGCAGGTATTCAAAAGATTTAATATTCAGGTTTGTTAATGGAATTGCATGCTTTTTGAGAGAGAGTTAGTGGAAATATATGTTGTCTATGCCCTTGGTGATACCATGTTTGATTTTGTGGTATTTAATCAATCATTAGATCTTCCTTTTGTTTGATCAATACCAATATTTTCAGTCAATCTTTGTGCCCTTCATCTAGTCCTTTGATGAGTTAATTCATTTTGAATTCATTTTCCTAGATGCCTGTGGTCTGAGTTATATGTTCTAAGCATGCTTTTCAACATGGTGCTTTCCTTGTTCATTTGCATTTGTAAACAATGTTGTACATGTTCTAAAATGAACAGATGGTTTTTTTTTTTCCTCTCTTGAAGTTTTGATTAAATAAATCTCTATCACAATTTTCTGCCAAAACAGACCATCTACTTGTCTTGCTCCTTGTTCCTTTTCATTGCTAACTTATATGATAAAGCAAATTAATTTCATTTTTCTTGATTTGATTAATTACCTGCTATAGGCTGCAATTGATGGTGTTGTAAACATTACAGGAAATAAAAATTTAAGCGTTGAGAATTGCAGATATCCTGGCTTGTGCTCTAAATATTGAAAGCATGGGCATGATTTTTCTTTTTCTTCATCCAGCTCAGTTTTGAATTATATTTTTTTTTGTAAGATGCAAAGATTTAGTTGTTCTTCAAATATTGTAAGATGAAACCCTCCAACATGGCAAATCTAATCAGCATTATTCGTTCAATCTATTGATATCATCTTTACCTGCTTATAAACTATTGCAAGGCCTTATGCTTTGTTGTCCAATAACTTGTTCAGGAATTTCTCTTTCCAAGATTTGAAAATCAATGTATTGCAAGTTAGGAAGGATGGATCTTGATTTTTGAGAAGTATAGGACAATCTTTAGTTACTATTCAGCTGACCCTTGTGGTGGTGGAAATGCGCTGAGGAAAAACAATATTGAATTTATAACATTTTGTTAATTACCTCCGAGTCATTTGGATTGGTGCTAGGTTAATATAGCTGTGAAGAGACTGTACTTTTAAGAGTTTTAAGATATCAGAATTCTGATGCAATTCAATCATCTGGAGTAGGTGCAACTTTTTAAGTGGTTACTATGCTGAGAGCTTCGCTGCATTTAATTTGTATATTTTACAAGGTTATCATCAAATCTTAGATTACCAAGAGACTTAAACAGTGGAGCAAGCATGAGAAGAATGAGAGCAGGAAGCTGAAGGAACCATTTTGGGGCTTGAAAATATCTGATTTGATTACTGCTGGAGCTTATCTTATAAACCGAAGGATCAGGATTAGGAAAGCATATTGGATACTTGTCTCCGAAAATTTGATATACTGGCTAGTTTAGATAAAGATTGTCATAGTAACAGTGAAGGAATTATGACACCAATAGTGAATGAATTATGACACCAATCTATTGTTAATGGTGAAGGCCTATGATTGGAGATAGCTGAATTTGATATTGTTTGCTTAATTTTTTTTTTTTATTGTTGGCGTTGGGGGTGTGTGGGGGGGAGGGGGGGGGAGGGGAAACGGGAGGGCGGGCGGGTCCCCCGCTTTTTGGGGGAGGGGAATCGGGGGTTTTGGGTTGAGGGAGGGGAAGCGGGCGGGCTTTTTGTGTGTGTGTGGGGGGGGGGGGGGGTGGGGCTCTGGTGGGATTGGGCAATAAAAAGGTTGCCGACGCTTTTTAAAAGTGTCGGCAAACTATAATTTGCCGACACTTTTTAAAGTGTTGGCACAATTTTTTACCGACGCTTTAAAAAGCGTCGACAGATTATAGTTTACCGACGCTTTCAAAAAGCGTCGGCAAACTTCTTCTCCACCTCCTTTCTAGCGACGCTTTTAAAAGCGTCAAAAGGCTATATCCCGACGCTAAAAAAGCGTCAGGAAATAGTTTTAAAAGCGTTGTTACCCCTTGTATTTATTGTAGTGAAAGAGTGCTTCAACAACAAAAATATTAATAAAGCAAATGAAAACAAATAGCATAGATCTAATCGAAACAGAAGAAGACTAAGAGAGAATTAAATCGAAAACAGGAGCCTTTTAAAAATAAGAAGCATCGAAGACGGCAGCCAAAAGAAAATTAAACGGACGAGTCGAAAACAAGAAAGGGCCGCGATCGGGTAAAATTAGGGAAATTATATTTGGCCCGCACAAAATGCTTAGCCCCCAATTAGTCTTTTTTCTTTTTTAACTCAATAGCCCCCAAAATTACTCAGTAGCCCCCATAAATTTAGAAAATACCTAAACTACCCCTTCCCCCCTTCACTCTCCCCTCGCCCCCATGAAATATCTCAGCATCCCCCCTCTCGCTCACGGCAGCCCCCTCCTTCTCCGGCCTTACCCGGCACGCCCAAAGTCTTCTTCCCCAACAAGTCTTCCTCAGCAGCGGCCATCTTCCCCGGTGAGCTCTCCCTCCCTCCCTCCTTCCCTCCCTCCCTCCCTCACTCGCTCGGCTTCGCCTTCCTCAACTGACTCCTCTACCTCCCTTAGCCGAGCTCCGCCTCCCTCCCCGGCGTCCACCTCCCTCCCAGGCCTCCGCTCCCTTTCCTCCTCCCTCCCTCGCTCCATATTTGGCCGAGTCTCTATTCGGCCCTGGTTGGCCGAATAGAGACTCTCTGTTCGGCCAAGCAGACCGAACAAATAAGATCTATTTGGCCTAGCTGGCCCAAACAGATCCTCTCTGTTTGGCCCAGGTGGCCGAACAGTGAGAAAATTTATTATTATAAATAATTATAATTATAATTATAATAAATTATATTGTAAAGTATAATAATATAGACTTTATAATAAAGATATATAATTAAAGAGATATTAAAAATCTGATAATATATATCTTTTAAAATTTTTATTTTAAATGAGTTTATATTATTAATAAATATATTATTAACAAATTTTAAAAATAAGAAATTAAAATTAAAGAGAGTTATGTTATTAATAAAGAGTTATTAAAATTTTTTAAATATATATTATTAATGTTTATCTTTTAAAATTTTTTTATCAAATGAGTTTATGTTATTAATATATATTACTAATAAATATATGTTACTAATATAAATATATTATTAAAATAGTTTAGGTTATCGATGAAATATTTTGACATAATTTTATCTTGTGTTTTAACGATGAATAATGCAATGTTCCAGATATGCATGCTGGTCCCTCATGAGTTAGACCCACAGCGTCTGCCAGGAGACGTCGTGGCAGGCATACTGAGCCTAAGGTTCCTGTTGCACCATCGCCCTCAGATGAGACAACAGACGAGGACATCCCAGCTATGGATGTTGATGATGATGGAGTAGATGGGCCTTGTCCAGGCGGTCTTGAGGATGAGTCTGTCCTTAGGAGTTTCAGGACACATATTGCAGCCTCCATCTGGAGGCAACAGGTATTTGTTCGTTGTTCTACTGTATTTTATTTAATGTATTATTTCGATGGTGTTATATGTGTTATTCATGTTATCTATTTATATTTTACAGGAACGGACACAACTGAAGTGCATGAACCATGCTGCCAAAGTAGGTGAGTGGCAGTGGTGGGCATCAGGGCAATCGAATAGGAGATTCAGGGAAATAGTTTAGCAATCAGATCTTGTTGAGCTAGTGCATTGCTCTTATCGGTTCACTGATAAGATTCTTGTCTCGGGCTTCGTAGAGAGATGGCAGCCCGAGACGAACACCTTTCATCTTCCCTTTGGCGAGATGATGATCATGTTGGATGATGTTGCCACCATATTAGGGATTAGTGTCATGGGTGCCTCAATGTCCTTGTCTTGTGATAGGATGAGTGATCGGGATGCTGAGGGCCTACCAATGGAGCTATTAGGTGTATCATAGGTTGACGCGCATCAGGAGGTTCTATCTATTCATGGCCAGTCCGTGAGATTAGAGTGGCTGAAGAGACATTTCCATGCTGTATCAGATAGAGATAGCCACCATAGGATAGAGTGTGCAGCGCGAGTGTATTTGCTTTTTTTTGTTAGGGTGTACACTCTTTGTTGATAAGAGCAGGATGAGGGTGCCTATAGCTTATCGTGCTCTGCTTCGGGATTTGGATAGAGTGAGCACATATGCCTGGGGTGTTGGTGCCTTGGCTCATTTATATCGACAGTTGGGGATTGTGTCTAGGGCATCCGTTAAATAGATCATTGGATATATGACGCTTCTCCAAGCATGGATTTATGAGCATTTTCCCTTTCTCACTCCTCACCCAGCCCTGGACTATACTAATGCTAGGCCCCGCGTACACCGATAGACTCCCGGCAGTCCACCCCATACTACGATGGATCATTTAGTGATTCTACGCGAGTCATTGGATGTTTTTAGGGCAGATAAGGTATGTACCATAGGACCATGCACTTGTATATTTCTATTATTTGCCATATATTATTAAACTGATTACGATTTATCTGTTGCAGGTAGTTTGGGATCCCCATCGTCTTATCCAGGATGATCGTCCATTCCTAGATATTGTATTCTTTAGTGGATACCTGAAGTGCATGGATGTTGTAGAACCCTATCATCCTCAAAAGGGTTTTATGATAGTTCGGTAGGATAAAGATGATCCCCCATGCGACACTAGCCCCTGAGCAAGCTAGTAGAGGATCGACAGCAGCATCGTACCACATCTAGTACATCTTCTATGAGCAGTTATGGGAGAGGTGGGAGGATCATCTACTGAGCCGAGCGAGCAGGAGCCATTTGGTGACACGACCCTCAAATTGCATACCGAGATATTTGGAGTGGTATTCTCGGATCATGCATCTGGTTGTTTACCCTCCAGAGAGCCGATCTAGTATCTATTTTCGATCACGTCATGATGATGTTGATGCCGACGTGCAAGGCCAGCGTATTGCACATGCAATTGGCCTTTACACCAGCATTCTTGATATGGATCGGGAGGAGGCTGCGTCATAGGGAACCTACATGTACGATGTCATATTGCAGATTGCCCATGTGTTGCAGGGTTAGCATATCTCTATGGTTGAGCCTGATATCCCTGGCCCTAGTCATGCATCGCCACAGCAGTACAGGCGTCAACGATGGCGAGGTGGGGATCCCTGATGTACCTCATGTATTTTGTATCTTTTAGCACATAGTGCATCTTTTTGTAAAAAATTGAAATTTGAATGAAATTTACTTCCTTTTGGCTCAATTTGAATGAAAATTTTTGGAATTAATATAAATATATCAAGCATTATACAAATTTGATTGTTGATAACAAAATTAACTCAACAACTCAATAGTCTCACCAATAATAACATCCGACGAGATCGTTTGTCTGAACTGGTGAATCCTAGATTCATATGAAGTAGCCCATCCGGAAGCACAGGGTAAATGATGTCTTCACCAATTGCTTGCTATTGGGGGAACGGGATGACCCGATAATAGAAACACCTACAAAATATATAAATTAATAAACAAAATGAATTATTAGTCATTTAAGGATAATTAAGAGATGTTTAATTAATACCTCCACAAAATGATTGCCATTTACGAACACCACTGCAATATCTTTG
>UESW01003951.1:1421681-1464467 GCA_900491605.1 Calamus simplicifolius
ACTAAGCCACTTGATGAAACCAAATTTTATGAAATCAGAAGAGAATTGGGAATGTTTGATCCAACCATTTAATGAAACAATTAATGAATTGATATGATATCAAATTGATGTGACATCTTTAAATCAAATCAATTAAAGGGAACTTCCTGTCAAATTAATTGCTTAAGTATGTTGTATGCTTTAAGTCTTTTCATCTTTATGAATGCCAACTGCTATACTTTCTTAATCCATCCACCAACCGGACGTTTAAAGCCTTTTTGATTTTATTCATGGCAGTTACCTGACCAGGCAACCAAACAGTCACCTGGCCAGCTAACCATCAAGCTATCTCCCTATATACTTTTTACCAAATCAAATCCTTCATTCCACAATCTTCTCCCTCAACCGTCCGTCTTCACCGAGCATCCTCTCTTCCTCTTTAATCCTTTCTTTCATTCCTTTCATTAATCCTTCCTTCCATTCAACCTATTAATCTATCTAGAAGAAGTTGATGGCTCCCAAGAAGAAGGCAGTCGCTAGAGATGACGATTGTGCCTGATCTTCGCCGGAAGTCTTCCACGTCTTCTACTCAAATCAACTCCCTACTTGCTTCAAAATCCTTTGTTCATGGGAGGTTAGTAGACTTTAAATTTTTAGAACAGAAGGTTTTAAAATCGGTAATCTGTTAGTTAAACAAGGTTGGGATAAGCTTTTTCTACCAAGAGACCTATTTATCCTGAACTTATTAGGGAATTTTATGAAAACATTTCTTTTGGTAATGGAACTATCTCTTCCATTGTGAAAATGACTAAAATAAACCTAGACGGTAAAACATTAGGATCTGCCTTGAAAATTCCATCTGAAGGTTTCTTAGAAATTCTCCCTAGTGAGCGTGGATATAAGATTGGCCTAATCCTTAATATAGATGATACTGAAGCTAGTAAGATTGAAACGTTAGATGCAAATATGTTATCTGTTGAAAATCGGCTTTTCCATAGTATCATTGCTAAGATTCTTGCCCCTCGTGCTGGATCATTTAATGTGGTAAATGATAGGGACATTTGCTTAATGTATGATATCTTAATGGAAGACCCTGTTGATTTACCTGAATTAATGATGACCGTTATGAGAGAATCTTTGTCCCGAGCTAAGGCTGCTTTGCCCTACGGAATGTTTCTCACTTATGTATTTGAATTTTTTAATATTAAACTTAAAGGAGAAACTGCAGTGGCATTACGTCACTCTGACGTTTTTAATGCTCATTCACTGCACCGTATGGATTTTGCTAAAAGGGATGGTATTTGGTTAAAAGTTAGATCTAGAATAGGACAATCTAGTATGCCACCGCCTACTATGAATCAACCTGTCTGTTCCCTCAAAACTTTTTCACTTATGACTTCAGCCAACCTAATCCGTATCTTGCTGCTATGACAGCTGACCAAAACCCTTTTCTTCCTGATCCACCTGAAATCAATGTTTCTGGATCATCTTTTCGCAATGACAACCCTGCTCCTGCTCCTTTTCCAACTGTTAGATTATGTGATGATCAACTCCGTCATATTATCAATGAATTGACCTTGCCACTTCTAGTCGAAGCTCTGGTGACAGTGCTTCTTCCATCAATGATCAGACTCTTGTACCACATATTTCTTCTATTTTTGAAAACATGTCTGAATTTAAACTCATTCTTGAAAGGCTTGTTCATGATGTGAACATTCTTAATGGGAGAGTTTTTCACCACAATGAATCTGTCATGGAATGGATCCTGAAGGAGGTAAATTTACTTAAAAACAAGCTTGAAAACTTTGAGACTAAGGCAGAGTGGGTAGAATATCAAATGAGATCGAGCCAGACCCAGACCCGGGATGCAGCAAACGCTGTTGATCATTGGACTGTAACCCTCTCAAGGCTGAGTCAACTCATGGAGACTCTCATCACTTGTTCTGCCGCCTCTGCGCCTGATGCTTCTTTTTCTCATCCGCACCTTTTCACTCCACCGTCACGGCCTTCCTCCGTCAAGCCTGAATCTTCAAGCAAGCCAAATGTTTCTTCAGTGCATATTTTTTCATCTGATAACGATAAATGATTGTACTTAACTTATATGCTTTGTAGTATTTGAACAAACTTGTTATGCTTGTTCATGTTTATGCTCTATGACTTGAAACAATGACATGTAATATCTATTGTCTTGTACTGATCTGCATGACTGTTTTAATTATGCAATGAATGTTAACATCTCCTTGATCTATTATGCTTAAAATTATTGCAAGACTCTTCAAACTTCTTTTTGATTAATGACAAAAAGGGGAGGAGAATGTTGCTTGCATACATTAAGAAATGGAGTAAATAGTAACTCCATATATTCAGGGGGAGAAAAGAAAAAGATTTCACTTACTTAATTTGACAGGGGAGAAATTAATGTTTTCTGATTACTCCTATTTACTTATTAAACTTCCATATATACACTTGCTCTTTATGCTTAAAGGTTTTTTCATCATAAAAAGGGGAGATTGTTGACCCCAGATTGATTTTGATGATTACAAAACAAATTAAGCAATTTTAAGATTGATACAGGGAAGTTCGGTCGCCTTGCAAGTAAGTATCTTCATGCAAAATTGACTGGTAAGAAAGTACTTCATTTAATTTGCTTTGAATATGATTATTAGCCTGGGAGTTAACTGGTTAGCTAGCTTGTTATTCCATTTAGCTAACTGGCACGACTTTCAGCTAGCTGGGAAACTTTCACAGTGATTGGGCCGAACGATCTTGAATTTTAGCTAGCTGTTTAGCTAGCTTGTTAGCTAGTTGTAGTTTCTTCAGCTAACTAAAATGCTGGTCTCAGTAAGATGGCCGAACGTCCTCCTTTTTTAGCTAGCTGGTGAGTTAGTGTGTTAGCTAGCTGGAGCCCTTTTAGCTAACTAAGAAACTTGTCTCTGGTGCCTGGCCGAACGTCCTTTTCTTTTAGTTAACTCGTGAGCTAGCTTGTTAGCTAGCTGGAATTCCTTCAGCTAACTAATTCGCTCGTCACAGTGCATTGGCCGAACACCCTCCAATTTTAGCTAGCTGGCTGGATGTCTTGTTAGCTACTACAACTCCTTCTAGCTAGCTGACGTTCCTTTTAGTTAACTGCTTAGCTAACTATTTCATCCTGGAGCTAACTATTCAGCTAACTAACTGTTTTACTTTTCTCCTGCAGCCGAGAGGGATTCAAATTTAGTTAGCTGGAGAGCTAACTATGGATGCATGAAACTTTTCCTCTACCGTTGCTTTTTCCCTGATAGTTAACTAAAGAGCTAACTGACCATTGCTTAGTTAGCTGCCTAGTTAACTAAGTATTCAGCTTTTTACCCTGCTGGCCATTGTTTTTGTTGTGAGTTAGCTGGAGAGCTAACTAGCAACCTTCTAGCTGACTGAAGAGATATCTATGGACGTATTATTTGTTTTTGGTCTCTCTGGTTAGCTAACTGATTAGCTAGCTGAGGTCCCTTGCTTAACTCTTGGACGATGGCATTCATATC
This sequence comes from Calamus simplicifolius, assembly GCA_900491605.1. Lineage (NCBI taxonomy): Eukaryota > Viridiplantae > Streptophyta > Magnoliopsida > Arecales > Arecaceae > Calamus > Calamus simplicifolius. The sequence continues at coordinate 1,425,179 of UESW01003951.1, forward strand.
CTCAGCTACTTGGATTTATTTTCAGTCAACTGCTGCCTGAGCTCTTAAGAGTGTTCTTTCTCTCTTACTCTTTCTCTATTGCTATTTTAAGCTATATTTAACTTTTGATTTTTGAATTTTTACAGTGCTCATCCTTCCTCAAATGGAGATCTGCATTCAATGCTTAAGGGAAACATGTTTAACGGTTATATTTTCTTCCCATTATTATTTTTATTTATTTCTTATGTATCTAACGGATATCTTCTTGTTAGATGGTTATAAATAGCTGGGATTAGAAGCACACCTTGATGATTTTTGAAAAAGAAATTTCAAAGAGAGAAAAATCCAAGAAAAGAGCCTTCATTGCATATTTGTTGAGTGGTTGCTGGGCATTCAAGTTCATTCCTTGCTCCGAAGGTCGTCCGAATCATTGAATCTTTTCAAGCATTCAGGACTTCAGCTGCTTCAACCTAGTTCATTTATTGCTGAGTTTATTGCTTCAAAAGTTGTAAAGTATTTTCCGAATATTTGCTCATTGTAGGAGCTTCTCCTTTACATACTCTGATTATCTTGTAAAAGGGTTAGTGAACCCTGGTTTGCTTTTGGCTTCCTTGTGCCATTGAAACAAGAGGACTAATGATTTTGATTAAGTTTTTCAGATTATAAGTCAATTTGATAATCAAAATCAAGAGTCAAATCAAGTTCTGGTTCGAATCTAATGTCAAGGTAAGATTGCAGACATTAGAGTCGACACATGGAATCGCAGAGTCAACTCCGAAAAACGGCATAGACTTAGAGTCGACTCCGAGACTGTCAGAGCCGACTCCAATAGAAAAGACAGAACAATGGTTTTTCAGGCCACGATGTAGAGTCGACTCCTAGACTGTTAGAGTCGACTCCAAAAGAATTTTGTGTCGACCCCAGAAAAGTTAGAGACGACTTCAGATCGAGTGGATTAAAGAATTTTGAGTTAGAGCCGACTCCAGAAAAGTTAGAGCCAACTCCAGAATGTCAGACACGGCTCCAGAACTGTCAGAATGACTCTAAACTTTATCTTTATTTATTTTTAATCGCAATGGCTATTGTTATTTATGAATCTAATCCTTCTTACACTTATTTCTAACGGATAGTTTCAAACTATTTATGGATTAATCAGGATCTATAAGAAGAGGGTTTGTTGCATCCCAACAAAAGAAAAAAGAGAGGCAAAAAGAAAAGAATAGAGACAAATCTTTGAGATCCATCAGAAAAGAAAAGAGGGAAGATTTGATAGGAAAGATCATACTGATTCCCTAAAAGAAGAGAGAGATTCCAAGCTTTTGCTATTCTATTTCGAAGAATTTTCAAGAGAAGAAAGAAGCCCTAGTTTTTGATCTTCTGAGTCTCAAGAGCATCTTGAAGGAAGATCCAATCAAAGGAAGAGAAGGAAGAAGCCACCAAGATCTACGAATCAGGCTTTGATTCCTATCCACTTATTATTGTTTCATTATTGTATATTTGCTCATTGGAGGAGCTATTTATCTTGTAAAAACAAATATTATTTGCTGGGTCAATCTGGTGATTGATTCAGTTGAGGCTGTTAGCCTTGTGCAAGCATTAGCTTGAGGTGATAGGTTTTGTGCTGGTGAACCTTGAAAACCAGCTGGGTTCATTGTGCACCCGGAAAAATAACAAGTTCGAGTTGTGAGCTTGCAAAACAACTCTGCTGTAATCAGATTGATTATAGTGTGGATCCAAAAGGTACTTGGGAGTGGACGTAGGTGTAGGTACACCGAACCACTATAAAATCTCCTATATTTGCCGTGATTGTCTCTTTATCTTCAACTCTCTATTTGTGCTTGTTCAGTTTTAATTTGTATGAATCTAAGTTTTTATTTCCGCTGGGGGTTATCTTTCAAAAGAGTTTAAATTTTTGAAAAACCCAATTCACCCCCCCCTCTTGGGTTGCTATCTGGACCAACACTTCCTTAGTACACTTTGATGCTTACCAAAAGATTCCTCGTCTGTTACCATTCAGCAGAAGGAAGGAGAGCTTTTGAAGGATTTTATGGTCCGATTCAAGACGACGGCCCTCGAGGTCTACCACCTTGATGATGCTGTGGCCACCTTGGCCCTGAAGCGAGGACTCCATCCCTCCTGCTTTACCTATTCATTGGACAAGAAGTCTTCCAGTTCCTACGCCGAGATTTTAAGTAACGCACAGAAATATATTTGCGCCGACAAAGCTGATCTCACTCGGAGATGAACAGAGAGAGGGCCTGGTAAAAGACCGGTCCGCGTGGAGCCAAGCAGACCCCCCAAGAAGCCTGAGCCTCTATGCCGGCCAGACAACCGACGCTGGAACTTCGCCCCTAGAGAAGAGAACTTCACACCTCTCTTCACCCCTAGATCTCACATTCTTATGGAGATTGAAGGTGAGTCTTATCTCTAGCGCCCTCCCCCTCTGAGGACAGGCACCACCCGCGACCGGAGTCGTTATTGCTACTTCCACAAAGATTATGGTCATGATATTGAAGACTGCCATAATCTAAAGCATGTCATCGAGGAGCTCATCCAGCAGGGTTACCTCGAAAAGTTTATCCAGAAGGGAGGGCCTCCAGCCATCCCAGCTCTGATGGGGCCTTCACCTATTCAGGCCAACATTGATAATACTCCAACAGAATGGATGGTGGGCATGCTTTCATGGTAAACAGCCTCATCTTCGAAGAGACCAAGGGGGATGAGGGGGTAGAAAATATAATCCCTTTTTCTAAAAGGGAGTTAGCAGGGAGGCAATCTAAATGATGATAGCGTAATTGTCTCTATGACGATCGCTAAACATCCTGTAAAAAGAATATTAGTAGATAGTAGAAGCTCGGTGGACATCCTTACCTATGATGCTTTTGTTCGGATGAATTTATCTCCCAACTCCCTATAACCGGTGACCACACCTCTGGTTGGCTTCACTGGAGATTCAGTGAGAGTAGAAGATGAAATTACCCTGCCAGTCATGACAGGATCGCCGCCGTATCAGAGCACTATCCTGATGAGATTCTTAGTAGCCCGAGTACCTCTTGCATACAATGTCATACTCGATCGACTGGGTTTAAACCTCTTGGATGCAGTGATATCTACCAAGCACCTGCTCATGAAATTCCCCACTAGTGGAGGGATCGACGATATGCGTGGGGAGCAAATCCTATGCAAATATGCTATCATATGGCTCTCAGCCCTCAGGGGATGGTGACTTTACCGACTTCGGTGCTGCTCGACTCCAGAGAATCTGAAAGAAGGGGTGAGCCAGCTGAGCACTTATTATCCTACCCATTGGGGGACGACCCTAGGAAGACCATGCAGCTTGGTGAGCTCCTTCCCTTGGAGATAAAGAATCAACTCCTCACCTTCTTATGGGCAAATGCAGATGTCTTTGCCTAGTCAGCATCGGACATGCCCGGCATCCCATCAAAGGTAAATACTCATAAGCTCAATATTGATTCGATGTACCAGTCTTTCTGCCAAAAGAAAAGAAGCTTCACTCCCAAGCGACAATAAGCCATTGATGCGGAGGTCAATAAGCTACTCTCCGTTGGCCACATTCGGGAAGCACAATATTTGGATTGTCTAGCCAATGCACTACAAGAAAAATCAACTTTAGCGACACCAAAATGCGTCGCAAAATCTATTTAGCGACACAATTTGGGCGTCGCTGTAAACTTCGTCGCAATTTAGCGACGCAAAATAATGCATCACTATTTTGCGACTAAATTGAAGTCATCGCAATTTAGCGACGCATTAGCGACTCCCGATTGCGTCGCAATGTTGCGTCGCAAAATTAATAATTTAATTTTTTTTAAAATAATTGCGATGAAAAACTTTCATCGCAATAGCGTTGCTAATTAATTTTTTATAAATTTAAAATATTATAAATTAAATCTCTTAATACAATTTCATTGCATTCAAATATTGATCGAAACATTATCACTAAATATCCAAAAATATTGATCGAAACATTCATCACAAAATTTCTAATAATATATAAAATTTAATATATTAATAATTTAAAATTTTGATATACAAACATATGTAGTAAATAAAAATACATCAAGAATCCGCACTATCACGATCACAGGAAGGCTGCGGAGGCTAGAATGAACGCTGCTACATGAGGCGAACCAAATTCTGTATTTGAAGCATCTGCTCTCTCATGTCTGCAAGCTCTTGCCGACCTCCTGTCGAACCTCCTCCTTAATATATCTCTGAATGTCCTCTAAATGCTTGGTAAAAAATCACCAGGATAGTGCAAACTGAAGCCCTGATGAAAAAAATATCTAGAAGCTTTAGTGCCCAGACCGTAGACCCTACGGTCTCGTGGCTGGGCACCAATAGCTTCCAAAACACACGTCGACTCTCCTGTGGTGAGAGTTCGACGGGCGGCCCCCCATCAGTGGAGTCAACCTGCGATGCCTGGGACTAAACCTCCTCAATTCGTGCCTTTGAATTATAGAATCAACGATACATGAATCATTATATGAACCTGAATAAAATTTTAGAAATTAAACAAATATAATATAAGGCTAATTTCTTATCGCAACCTCCTTTGATCTTGCATCGACTCAGGAACCGTCCTTCTTGGTGTGTATCACCTTGAATAGGCAAAACTCACCAGGATCTCTGCCCTCCTGCTCAGACTACAAAAGTAGAAGAAATGATATAAATGTAAGTATTTGAAAATGATTAAATTAGTAATTAAATTATTTATATTTTCTTACCATACAGTGTTTGTGCTCCTGAATCAAAATAGACCCCACAATGTGGTAGGAGAAACCCATGCCATGACCGCCCTTCTCGGATCGGCGGTTCGTGTGGCTGATGCGGACCTCCTTTGCCGGGCCTCAGACTGTTACACATGTTGCCAGTCGTTCCAAATACTGGTGCGGGCACCAGGATCAGGCAAAGGATTCTTAATCCTCTATGAATATCTGATTAGGTTTGTAGGGTTTGATTCAGTTGAAAACTAGGTTTATTTTATTTTATTGAATTTGGGTCCAATTTTATTTGTTTAGGCATTTGAGTCCTATCTTTTGAGTTGGTACTCGTTATTAGGGTTTGGGTCATATTGAGTCAGCTCATTATGAGCTTGGGTCAATTTGAGTCTTGTCCAGTCCAACTGGTCTTATATGTGTCATGTCCAGTCCGGTTGATATTTTTATTAAGTTTATTCAGCTTACAAGAGGAGACACCAGTATTAGAGCAGAAGACAAGGCCATAATAGTCAAACAGAGCAGCTGCTAAATTCAAGTTGGTGCCACACCTACATAAGAAGTCACATGCCAGCCACACACTTGCCACCCTCCAGCACAAGCATTTCACATATCACCTAGCAGAGCAAGCAGGTCAACAAGATAAGCCTCAATCCCTAAATCGTGCAACCTTATTTAGAAGAATTTCAACCCAAAGAAGCAGCAAAGGGACATCCTTTATTGCCCATAAATTGCCTTTTTTGAAAGGGATTTGTATGGCATGAAGTTTTTTTTTCATGTAATCTAATCCATACTTTAGGAAGAAAGTGGGCACCCCTTTTCTTTCTATATCTGTATTTACTTGGGCCCTAAGTCTCTTGCTCTATAAAAGAGACACTCTTGTATGAATTATGAATCTTTGAATTATTAATCAATCAATCTAGTTTTGAGTTATTGTGAGTTTTGTTATTTGGTTCTCTGGTGCTCTTGATTCCCTTCTCCTGCATGTGCCAACGTCCCAATCTCTAGAAGAAACCCTGGCCGCCACCCTTATTTTTCTCTAATGGACGCCCAAGAGCCTTTTGACCGCCCCTCCTTCTCTACTTCTTTCTTGCCTCTTTGCCTCTAATCTCACTTTTCTCTCTTGTTCTTTAACCCTTGGATGGTGTTCTTGCAGGTCCCTCAGTAACCACGAATCCAGGATTCAAGGTGATCGCCATCCAGGTCAGCGGATACTTAGCCGTAGATCCATGGGCTCAAGGCTTGGTCATCCAGGGCGCATCCGCCAGGCAGAGCAACCCTTTCAGCATCTCGATCTCCTCATCCTACTAGGTACACCCTCTCTAATCTGCTAGTATCTTTATTGTGGGAGAGCAAGCCCTACCGGGGCTTCTTAGCCTCGGCGATCTTTCTTCTTTACTTTTCTGTGGAACTATTTCGCGTGCGGAGTTACCGTGAGTTGTCTGAATCCCTCTTAGGCTATTACTTTGGGAGACTAATCAACTACAATCATTAATCATATAAATTTATTTGCATGCGAATCGGTCCTGCATCAGTTTGGTATCAGAGCATGGTTAGGGCTTGATTTTTTAATTCATGTTATTATCAGTATATCATCTATTAATTAAATTGTTTCAGCCTGTATACATATCAAAAATTAAAAAATTATTTCTTTGGATTTGTTATAATTTAAAATATTTTTGTTTTTTTGAGAATTTAATTCGATCTATGATTAATTGCATGCCTAAAATATGAAAATTCCTAAAATTTTGTTAATTAAATTATTTTTGCTTGCATACACATCAAAAAATTACAAAATTTATTTTTCTAGATTTGTTATAATTTAAAGTATTTTTTATTATTTTCTAAGAATTTAATTCGATTTGAAAAAAAATATTTTAAGATTTATTGCTATTTATAGATTTTGATTAGGGTTTGTGTTTTGCATATCATTCATCTGCATTAAATTACTATTAAGGGCTCTCATTAATGTCAGATAAGGGAGGGATTGAGACCCCTTCCTTAGCCCAAAACATCCACCCGTGCGTTCCAATCCCAAGCCTCTAATCTAAAACGAGTAGCAACTTAATTGACGTTTGCCCTAGAGGGCTAGGGACACCAACAGTCGATCTAGTATACTGGAGGAGACTAGTACAAATCAATCTGACGTGTGCTCTAAAATTGGTATCTAGAAGGGAGGTCAAATGTCAAATGACTTAAGCAAAGTGTTGGGGTTATTCTAATTAGGCACCTACAATTTGCGGGATGAGCCTCTCCCTCCTACCTGTCCCAACTGGCCAATTGAAGAGTTACTGTTAGATTGGCTTGCATTAAGCCAAATCCTTTACTCTGGATGATTAAGTCTAGCATACTGTAGTTCGAGTCAGTCTGAGTCTTGTGTGCTTGATTGTGCTTGCATGTGCACTAGATCAGGAGCATCTTTTTGTTTGCCACCACCTTCACTATAGGCTGAACCCATGGCTAATCAAAATATTGAGGATCACTAAGGATCATCACTAACAACTAGCCCGAATGAACCAAGATATCAAGCAATCTGAGGCAAGATTAGGGTCTAGGTTCGATCAAGTCGAAACTAGGTTAGGCGTCTAGAAGAAACCTTTTCAGAGAGGGCCATCCTATCGTAGATAGAGGCTAATAAGAGCCCTAGCCCATATCCAGGATCTAGCCAGGCCTATCATAGCCATCCCAGACTTACCCAGTACTAGACCCCCGCCAGACTTACCCGAGTCGACCAACACTAGCCGACCCAGTACAAGCCGAACCAAGTTGAGTCAACCCCAAAATAGTACCCCTATACCCTAGAGAGAGAATAAGGGCAAATATGTAGAGGTCCAGATAAATTCCAACCCTTAGATCAAATGCTTTAGATGTAACAAATCAGGACATATGATCAGTGCCCAGTCAGATCCCTTCATATAGATGAGTTACCTGAGACTGAATCCGAGCCCCTAGTTGAGCCTGAGGGAGAGGTCTATGAGGCTGATACCCATCTGATAGATGAGTATGATGGAGAGGAGGAAACATTTGATTCTGAAGATCTACTAGGAGTGGTTAGATGTATCTTGACCCAAACTCAAACTAAGAACCAGAAAGATTGGCGTAGGACTAACATCCTACAGACTTTTGTTAAGATAGGGGATAAGGTGTTCAAGATAATAGTTGATAGCAGGAGTCGTGTCAATGTCGTTTCTGCCAGGTGGCTTCCAGTGGATTGGCGGAGGGACCACCGATGGGACTAGGACGGTTGTTCCACCAGAAAGCTGCAGAGTGGGTACAGCTGAAAGAGGAACCCCATAAAGCCCTTGCTCCAGCTAGAAGAGGAACATCACTAGTTGGACAAGCATGGCAAACTGGCCTGGATGACCAAAGCTTCTGGCGGTGGAGGAACCTCGATCGGTGATGACTACAAGGGCATTGTGTTGCTAGTGGGATCAGGCCTTTGAGATGTAGCTTGATCAGGAGCATCGGTGGTTGCTCTCTTGCGATTGGCCATCGAGAAAGATATCCTTATTGTCAGGAACCTTGTCTCCTTGATTACAAGTTTAACGGGACTTGAGGCCCTTTCTCTAGCGCCAATCTGATGCTATTGAAATTTGTTTTTGGCTTGGGGATGGTGTATGTCGGGATCCGGATAGCGCTCTCCCATTCGAGTGGACCTGCAAGGCAGTCTTTACGCAGAAAATATGGAGGTTGGTCCTGTGAAAGACCCTTCAATGCCCAAATCAATAAAAATCTTAGCAATCAGATGAGAGAAAAAGGCTCCAGCAGAAAGATCTCCCTCTCTGAGAAATTCTCAGGAGCTTTTCCTTTGCTAGATTTATGAGAATATGATGCCTACCTGGAGAGTCATGGTATGTGGTGTTTATGCACTATCAAGTTGGTAAGTCATTACCTGATTTTTTAGGCATGTTTTAGGAGTTGGCATCTGATAAGGCCGGAATCCCATCGGTTATGGGGATTGGCAGTTGATGAAGCTGAAGGGTGCTTTATCGAGAATTTGAAATCCCGTTGATCATGGACAACGTGCTGTATTTGGCTCATGTTTCTATTTTGGAAAGCTCAGTTCGAGATTCTTGCGATCGGGGTGGTTCATCCTTCGAGATATCCGGCATGGTTTGAAGCAGGAATGGCGCTTACATTGAGGGGATGAGGGTCAATCCTACCGAAGTTCGAAGATAGCTCAGCCCTGCCAAGGTTCAAAAATAGCTCGGCCTTGCCGAGGTATGAGATAGCTCGGTCCTGCCTAGGTACGGAGATAGTAGTAGCATCACTTAGCCTTGAATGAGCGGTGAGGCCAAGGTCTTGTCAGACGTGGTGGCTGCATTGGCTATGCATACTAAGGATCTCGTCGGGGGAGGCCGATTCTGGAGACCGAGGCTGACACTGGCATCGGTGCCAAGACCGTTCTAGGGTCGGTGCGGAAACTGACTCTAGCGTCAGTGCCAGGCCGACTCTAACGTCGGTGCTGAGGCCGACTCTGGCGTCAGTACTAAACGACTTTGGGGTCGGTGCCGACTTTGGAGGCGAGTCCGATACTAGAGTCGTTGTCGAGGTCGATACTGGCGCCGGTGCCTACTCTGGAGGCTGAGTCTGATACTAGAGTCGGTGCCGATGCTAACTCTGAAGTCGGTGCCGATGCCAACTCTAGCGTCGATGCCGAAGCCAGCTCTGGCGTTGATGCCGATGCTGGATAGAACACGTCAACCCTTAGCAGGTGACTCTTATTATCCGTTGGACTATAGCTTCATCAGTCGATCTTATTTATCGATTTGGATATGACTTGATCGGTCACATCATAGTGAACTTGGTTCTTTTTATTGTGCAGTTTATCAATGCGATGATGATTTTATTTTGCATTACTTATTAATTTATCATGATAGAGAAAGAGAGAAATAGGAGTGAAAGAAATTTTTTTGAAAAAAAAGATTGATAACAAAATTAACAAAAGAACTAAAAGCATATTTCACCTTCATGCTATGTGGCAGCTTGTTGGTCTGTATATTTATACAGCAAGTCATTGTTCAACACGTATCACGGATAGAAACATGTACCCTAGGCCTTATCCTCTCCTTGTGCAAAAGCCTAATGTACCCTAGGCCTTATCCTCTCCTTGTACAAAAGCGATGATAATTTTTTAGTCCCAAAAGGGAGGAAAGGCATGAGAATGCTGAGTTGCTGACTCTACTTGCAGGCATGAAAGCGACATTAGGGAGCTTCTTGAAAAGATGGTGTTATTTATTTAGGTCCTCCACACAGGAAAGGCATCAGAAATATTAATGCTGATAGGCTTTAAAGCGCCATGCGTCCTAATTTCAACTTAAAGGAAAGACCCTCGGTCGATCCTGGCACGTTCGATTGGCTCCTCGAGGTGGGGAGCCTTGTCTGCCGCGATTGCAGCTGTGACCACTATTTTTTTCTTTTTTTTTTTTTTTTTCCAACTAATAACAATAACAGTAGTAGTACACCCAACTGGGATTTAGAAATCTATTTGGTGAACCATCGACGAACGGCTGGAGAAGTTGGAGCCATTGGAATATCCAGCCCGATTTGGATGGTGAAAGATGTTCCATTGGCCTATTGATGGAGCCGGTTAATTCGGGCAACTATGTCGGCATGTTCTGAATGACTCTAATCAAAAAGGCCTCCCATCTTAACCTCTTAAGTTGGCTCTGACCAAACGGCCTTCCATCTCGGCCTTCTAAATCAGCTCTGTCCAAAGCGGCCTCCTATCTCGGCCTCCCAAGTTGGCCCTATCCAAAGCAGCCTCCCATCTCGGCCTTCCAAGTCGGACCTCAACCTCACCCAGTCAGTCAGTCGGCCTCGATCATCGAACTCAGTCCTCGGCCTCGGCCTCAGCAAGATAGCCCCTCGGCCAATCAGCCTGTCGGCCTCGGTCCTCGTCCTCGGTCCTTAGTCCTCGGCCTCGGCCTCAGCAAGCCAGCCCCTCGGTTTCGGCCAGTCAGGCCTCGGCCTCGACCTCAGCAAGATAGCCAGTCGGCCTCGATCCTCGGCCTCAGCAAGACAGACCCTCGGCCTCGGTCAGTCGGCCCTCGGCCTCGGCCTCAGCCTAGGCCTTAGCAAGACAACCAGTTGGCGTCGGTCCTCGGCCTCAGCAAGACAGCCCCTCGGCCTCGGCCAGTCGGCCAGTCGGCCCTCGGCCTTTTCGACCTCGGCCACCTCTGCCTTGGCCTCGGTCATGAACAATGCTCGTCCATAGACGTCCCGGCCTCTAGCTCCTTCCCGGCCATGGACGTCCCGTCCTGGCCTCCAGCTTCGTTCCAGCATCGTGCCGAACTCTGCGCCGACTTCATCCTGGCACTCCAGCTCGGCCATGGACATCTCGGCCTCCAGCTCCTTCCCGGCCACAAACGTCCCATCCTTGCATCCAGCTTCGTCCTAGCACCGTGCCGGACTCTACACCGACTTCGTCCTGGCACTCCAGCTCGGCCACGAACGTCGCGGCCTCCAGCTCCTTCCCGGCCACGGACGTCCTATCACGGCCTCTAGCTCCCTCTCGGCCACGACGGCTTTTTCGGCTCTGGCTCCCACCCAAGAAACAGTGCTGAGCTCTCGACTCAAGTTTTCTGCTCCGTCTTCTTCCCGGCCACGAACGTCCCGTCCCGGCCTCCAGCTTCGTCCCGGCACCCCAACTCGGCCACGGACGTCCCAGCCTCCGGCTCCCTTCCCGGCTCACGGACATCCCCGGCCTTCATCCTCGCTTCTAGCCGCCCGACTCCTCTGACCTTCATCCGTGGCTCTACTCTAGCGTCCCCAGCTTCGGCTCCACTTCTAGCCAGGTCCCCTTCCACGACTGTCTCAGCTCCAACTCTGGCACGACCGGCCGCCTTCCGCCTCTCCTTTGTCTCGAAGACTGAGGCTATTAGCAACTGCCACTGGTCTCAGGCAACCGACAATCGCCGCCGGCCCCTGACCTTGGCAGCCTCATGAGGGCCCGTGTGCACCACATTAATGGTTGCACATGAGGGGAGGCATGCACCATGCATGCATGGAGAGGCAGAGATAACCCCTTCTGTCCCAGCGAGCAGCCCCCGCAATCTGCTCCATGACTCTGACTTCATGATCCTGACACTGGCTCTCAGTTCCAACCACAACTATTCCCGAGTCCAGATGGAAGCTCTTGGCTTCCGCACGCTCAACAAGACTCAACCCACAACCAGCTGCAGCCACCCACTCTGACGGGACTTAACTTGCAGCCCTGACATGCCAAAGAAGGAAGCAAGCCCTGCCATTGCTGCCATCACCTTAAATGCTCTGACAAGTGGCAGCATATCAAATCTTACAAGCATCAGCTCTGACACTTTACCCATAAAAGTCATCATTATGAGGCCTCAACCACTCAAACCAGACAAACTCTAAGCATCTATAAATTGGGTAAGAGGGACCCTCAACCAAATAACCCCAAAAGAACTCCAACTACCTCACAACACTCTTAAACGCTCATTCTTGCTCACAGAGAGCACGACTCTAAGCTCTCTCTCTCCTTCTCTTTCGAGCTTCCTCAAGCTCACGGCTGTTGCCCAGAGCACTGACATGAGTGTCAAAGGGTCCCCGTCGAAATCTCCAGTCCCCGAACTTTTTGCAGGCTTCCAGATGCAAGAAGCTCGCCGGAGGATCCTGAGCTCGTTGGAGGAGGTGACCGGACGCTCGCGGACGTTCAAGGAGGGTCATCTGGCAGCAATACCTATCATTCTTTTGATTTGCGACATCTGATCTATTTTTCAGAAAACTTTTAGCATCCAGATTCGACATATCTATTGGAAAACCAATTTCATAGCTGATTGGATTGCTGCCAGGATGGCCTATCATTTAGCTTTTGAAGTCGACAACATGACCATTGCTCTATTATCCTTTCTCAAATGTTGTACTTATCGGGTTTGACTCATTCTATTAGAAAGTCAATTTTATGGCTGATTGGATTGCTATCAGGATGATCTATCACTCTAGTTTTTGAAGTTGTCAGCATGACCATTGCTTTATTATCCTTTCCAAATGTTGTACTTATCGGGTTTGACCCATCATAAAAAGATCAGGAGATTATGACCTTTCTAAAGTAATCATTTTCATGTGCTTCTGCCGGTGAATTAAGTTATAAAAGATGGGTTCCACTACGATATTTTTTCACTTTGTTAATAAAAAGTAGCAACAAATCCTGGCCGTTGCTGATGACGGGGTTGTCCATGCCGTCCGCTTACCTCCACTCCAAGTGGTGCTGGCAACCAACTTGACTCTACCAGCCAGTTGTTTGATCAGTGGGGTGAACCCAACCAAATTGCTCAGTAGAAAACTGCAGCTAATTGATCCCATATCTTACCATTAGAGAAAGTCTGAGAATGAAATTGTTGAATCATAATTATGTATTGCTCAAACGTCTTTACCTTAGATTCATGTGATTGAGAATTTTGCATTCCATGGCTAACATGGTGATAGCACAAAATAAATCTAGAGTAAAGAGACAAGACTCATGATGCAATTGCTTTTTATAAATCGAATCTTGGAAATCAAAGGTTCTAACTCCACCATTGGCCATTATTTGTTGTAGTCATCAAGAAACTTGAAACAAATCCAATATATATATAAGCTTGTTCCTCTATTTCCTTATATACAATATAAGAAAACAACAACTTCAAGCTCCCAACAACTAATCCATTACATACAACAAACTCATAAGCATCACTCCTAGACTAAACACGTGAAATAGATAAAGCTCCTTAAACTTACACAATCCAAACAAAAGAACAAAACATATATACAAAGGATACATACACCATACAACAAACTCATAAACATTGCTGCCTAAATTAAACACATAAAATAGATAGAGTTTTGTGAACTTACACAATCCAAACCAAGGAACGAAATATATGTACAAAGAAACATACAGCATGCATACAGAGGGGGCTAATATGACCTGATGATGCCTATTCTACTTGTTATTTTCCCCATCTCCGATATTGATCCCATGGCCTATACAAGGGCTGTGCCCAGGTATCCTTGGTTGCGGTTCGTTTGTCGGCCCCCTGGGTACACTCTCGTTGTCGTGCCCTTCAATCTCATGTGAGACCATGCTTCTTGTCTTTCTTTCGATATTGTTGTCATCTCGAGGTAGGCATTCTTCACAGTCTGTAGTTTGAAACTTCTCTGCCTTCAAATGCCTTCCCTCTGATAAAAGAGATTTAATAACAAGAATTAGCATAATAACCAAGATGCAAGAATAGAAACGCTTCTTTCCAGCCATGTGTGTGTGTGTGTGTGAGAGAGAGAGAGAGAGAGAGAGAGAGAGAGCAAATCGATAGAAGCCTTAGAAGAGAAGGCAAGATTGGCATCCCCATTCCCATCTCTAGAGTAGAGTATTTAATTAAAAACTTCCGAGTTACTTTCCCACTACTATATCAAGAATAATAAAATGTCAAGTGGAAAGTAGCGAACAATAAATTCCATAAGCAAATATGATCGTACCCAGATTGAACCCCGATCGGCCATCTCCTGCCGGTCACCCGGGTCAGACATCTCCGATCAATCACCTAGGTCAAACATTTCCAGTCAGCTACTCGAGTCGATCATCTCCAGTTGGCCATTCGGATCGACCACTTGGTCGTTCATCCGAGTCGATCGTTCCCAGTCGATCATCCATGTCGGTCATGTTATTTTATTATTTTATAGTTGCTAATATGATGACTGAATATATTTTTAATTGTCTTATAATAAGAACAATGCATATTCAAGAGTATAACTAGAACATGACAATCAAAGATGAAGCATATATGTTTACAAAATGCTAGATCATCATAACATAAATTAGAATTTTTTTTCAAAGAAAATTGATAAATGAAATTTCATGATTATTTATCTGCATTTTATGTAATTATCATTCGTTAATAGTTTAAAAAAGACTTGTTCTTTATGGCTATGATGGTCCATTTCAGAAGCAAGCATATTACTGTTCAAATGTATCTATATTTAATTCTTTTATTTGAGGATAAGAATCTCATGCTAATCTAGCTCTAGTATATTATGTATTGTGGCATGCCGGGCTTAGACATGCCAATTTATGGCATACTTTGGTGCACATGCTAGTGAGGCGATGATATGGTGCTGTATATTAGTATTTCTTTGGAATTTGTCAGTCTGAGAAGAATTTGACAAATCAATTAACTAAGGAATTATCTAGGAGTGGATTCATAGATTCATTGAGGGGGATGGGGATTAAGCCCATTATTTGGTCACCAGCAGTGGATACCCAATCTCTATAATTGGAGATCCCATGAATGAGGTTCAATGTGGTAGAAATGAAGCTATTGAGTGATTGTATGAGAGCACAATTTTTGAAAAAAAATTATAATCTCATCCGTATGATGAGTGCTCTTATAAAGTGACAAAGTAAATTTGTGTAAGGTTGAGTCATTTTCTTAATGGATCTGAGGTAGGTTATCTGCAGAGTATTAGTCACAAATACCTTGGAGGATTCACCTATATGAGAATCGTCATATTAGGCCGTGACTAAAGGTTTGGGCTAACCTTAAAGAATTCTTATGAAAAATCAATGTACTAAGCGCAAGGCCTTTAATATGCGCTGACCACATAAACCCAATTAATCCATACTATATGTGTGATTAGTAAAAGTGTGAGTTAAGGACCTAGTTCAAGGTTTAATCTACTATGGTTCCTTCATATGTATACAATCAACACTAAGTGGGGTTGAAGTCCACAGGATACCTTGTAGGGAGAATTAATCTCTGAGGCATGCATATTTTAAAATTTGATAACAATTATCAATGCAAAATTTTAAAGATTAAATATTAATCTATCTCATGCAAAATCATATCTTTGCCTTATATATAGGATCGTTTGATCTAAAATGTGCATATAAATAAAATCATCAAGATCATATCTTGATCCTCAAGGTAAGAAGTCATACTTCTTGCCTTGAATCATGCCTTAAGATCTAGGGATCATATCACTTACTTTAAGGGCAGTTGGTAAATCCTTTTGTGCTCTGCAGCCGTTCAATCGTCCAGCCTCTAGTATCGTCCATGCGAAGCCCCGAATGATCAAATTTCCGGAAGTGCTAGCTCGCAAAAAAATAACTTTGCTGATCTTGAATCCTCCCACTTGAATCTTCCTCCAAGATCCACCAAACTTTTGCTAACACCAGAATCACCAGGATTTTTCTATTCTAACTCTTTAGAATTTCAATCCATGACATATCGTGTGTTGTTGTTCTTATCTGGTGAGAGATATCCTCTATTTATAGTCTCATTTTAGCCAGCCCATTAAATTCTAACATTTAGAATTCCGCCGTTCGGTAAAAAGCAAAGAGACGCCGAACCAAAGACACGCATTTGGTTAATTTCGACGTTCGATGAAAACCAAAGAGACGCGGCGTTTTGTTAATTCCGACGTTCGGTGAGAACTAAAGAGATGTGAATTCTAACACTTAGAATTCTATCGCCTGGTTGATTCAAAGAGGCACATTTATTCCATATAAATTCTAACACTTTAGAATTCCAATGGAATCGTTTGGAGAAGATTAATGTTACATATTAAATTCTATATGTGAATTTAATCTCTCAGACTTTAGTTATCTCATCATGTGAGATACTTATGCGAGAGGTTTGGTTTCAGGTTTTGGTTTAAGTTGATCTAATTTATTGGACGAACCTACATAGATCATGGTCCTAGCCCAAATCAAATTTGGCTAGTCCTGAATCTATTTAAATTCAAATCAAGTCTAATTTCAAATCAATATTTGAAATTGATTTTCTTCTAATAGACTTAAACCAAATTGAATCTTATTCACTTGTACTTAACCCAATTGAGATAATTCAATCAATCAAATTGATTAATTAAATCATATACGATTCTCAATCGTTGATCAGCAAATAGATCATCCTAGGAAACTTCTATGCGTGTGACTCTCTAGGTTCGAACCTAAGCCAGTAGCATAGAAACAACTTTCTATACTAATCGATGTGCCCATCTAGCAATGGAACCCGATGTCCAGATAGGTCGAAGAGTTGCAGAGCAAACTCCAAGAACCCTAAGAAACAGTTATCGTATAATTCATCCTTTTGATCACAAATGCTAAGGATGGCTTAAGAGCCTGTCAACTCTAAACAGTAAATTCATAAAGTGATTTCAATTTTAGTGATCATGTGACTTTCACATGAAGTGCCTTGGCCAAGGTCTTGCTAAATTGAAACACAAGCATTTCTCCTTTTAACGGGATAGGTCAAATTCCATCTTGATCCACAACTGACTATCACAAGTACTTGACTGCACACAGTAACCTTTCATAGCTGGATTAGAAATCCAGGTGGTTCGGCACTTAAGTACAATGAGTTGCTTGCAAGTCACCGGTTGTGATCTTCAGGTTTGAAGGATACTTATACCTATATCTTCTCGAATTAACTCTTGACAGCAGAGTATCCGGAAATGAGTCACGTTCGGTGAAATGTACTCCTACACTTTCACCTGTATGTCATACCAGTGTCTCTACACTCCTTGGTTAAGAAGATAACCAACAAATATGATATACAACATCCTATAATTGATAGTACTATGGCCCTTTCATAGTATATCATTTAGTCGCGAACTCTTTTGACGACCTTCATAGATAAATCCTCCTTTATCATGAAGGAAGATCCCGAGGGCTTCATTACTATTAGGAGTTTTAAGAAGATGTTCTTGTAATGAATAAACTGCTAAATAAATTTTATTAATATATCAATTTATATGTAATTTACATTAGCACAATCATCAAATGATTAGCTTTAGGATACAATTCCCAACAAACTCCCACTTAGCCTAAAGCCATTCATTACAGTATCTAATACCCATCTTCAATTTATAGTCTTCAAACTCCTTGATGCTGAGTGCTTTAGTAAATGGGTCACCTAGATTTTCCTTTCCATCAATCTTCTGAAGAGTTATGTCACCGCGTTCTATAATCTCTCGAATGAGATGAAACCGACGCAGTATGTGCTTGGTGCGCTGATGTGCTCGTGGTTCCTTTGCTTGAGCTATGACACCAGTGCTATCACTGTACAATAGAACTGGTCCATCTATGGAAGGTGCAACTCCAAGCTCGGAGATAAACTTTCGCAGCCACACAGCTTCTTTCGCAGCATCTGATGCAGCGATGTACTCTGTCTCGCACACTGAATCTACCACTGTATGTTGCTTGGAACTTTTCCAGCAAACAGCTCCACCATTCAAGGTAAACATGAAACCTGTCACACTTTTGCTATCATCATGACCTGATTGGTAACTGGAATCAATATATCCAACAAGTTTCAAATCAAATTCTCCATAGACTAACCACTGGTCTTTAGTATTTCTCAAATACTTAAGGATTGTCTTAACAACTTGCCAGTGTTTTTCTCCTGGATTAGATTGGTATCTACTCACTACTCCTAGTGAGTATGCCACATCTGGTCTTGTACATGTCATGGTGTACATAATCGATCCCACTGTCGAAGCATATGGAATTCGACTCATACATTCTCTTTCATTAGGAGTTTTCAGACAATCCTTCTTAGAAAGATGAATTCCATGGTCTATTGGAAGATAGCCTTTCTTGAAATTCTCTATGCTAAACCTTTTAGCACAGTGTCAATGTACGTAGATTAAAATAAACCAAGCATTCTCTTAGATCTATCTCTATAGATCTTCATCCCTAGGATTATGATGCTTCTCCCATATCTTTCATGGAGAATTGTGATGATAACCATGTCTTTATTCCTTGTAATGCAGGGACATCATTTCTGATTAAGAAAATATCATCCACATATAATACAAGAAATACAATAACGAAACCGTTAGCCCATTTATAAATGCAAGGTTCTTCTTTATTCTTAATAAAGCCATAAGATTTGATTACATTATCAAATCGTATGTTCCAACTCCTAGATGCTTGCTTAAGTCCATAAATGGACTTCTGTAGCCTGGACACTTTAGACTCGTCTTCAGATATAAAACCTTCAGGCTGTATCATATACACCTGTTCATCTAAATTACCATTTAGAAAAGCGGTTTTAACATCCATCTACCAAATCTCATAATCGAAGTGTGCAGCTATAGCTAGCATAATTCGAATGGATTTCAGCATTGCCATAGGAGAAAATGTCTCGTCATAGTCAATACCATAATGTTGATGATACCCCTTAGCAACCAGACGTGCTTTGTAGGTCTCTGCCTTACCATCTGCACCTCTTTTCCTCTTGAAAACCCATTTACACCCTATGGGTTTTTTCCCTTCGGGTGGGTCAACTAATGTCCATACATTATTGTCTTTCATGGAATCAAGTTCGGATTTCATGGCATCAAGCCATTTATCAGAGTCAGTCCTTTGCGTAGCATCCATATAGGTGATCAGATCCTCGTTCTGGACCAAGAAACCTAAGTTCTATCCGGTTGATGTGGTACTCTACCAGATCGCCTTAATGGTGCATCTAAAATGGGTTTTGAGTTTGATCTAATCAACTCAGATTCTAAGGGTTCACTAGTTTGTGTTGTTCCTTCTACTTGATGAACTTCCTCAAGTTCAATATTAGAGCTATTTGTTCCTTTACTAAGGAACTTCTTTTCAAGAAAAACTGCTATATTACTAATGAACAACTTTTGTTCTTTAGTATTGTAGAAGTAATATCCTTTGGTTTCTTTCGGATAGCCGATAAAAAAATATTTATCAGATTTGGGTTTAAGTTTATCTGATTTTGCACGTTTCACATAAGCCGGACACCCCCAGACTCTCAGATAGGTGATAACCGGTTTATGTCCATACCACATCTCATGTGGAGTTTTAGAAACAGACTTACTTGGAACCTTATTGAGAATATGACAAGCTGATTCTAATGCATATCCCCAAAATGATATTGGCAAGCTTGCAAAACCCATCATGGACCAAACCATGTCTAACAGAGTTCGATTCCTTCTTTTCGACACACTGTTATGCTGCGGTGTTCCTGAAGGAGTCCATTGAGAGAGAATCTCATTCTCCCTTAGATATGTCACAAAGTCATTTGAAAGGTATTCTCCTCCTCGATCTGATCGAAGGTCTTAATACATTTTCTGTTTGTTTTTCTACTTCTTTATGATATAGTTTGAACATTTCAAACGATTCAGATTTATGTCTCATAAGGTAGACATAACCGAACTAAGAAAGGTCGTCTGTAAAAGTAATGAAGTAGTAATATCTACCTTTAGCACAAGTACTTATTGGTCCACATACATCAGTATGTACTAGACTCAATAGCTCTTTGGCTCTTTCACCTTTTTCAGTAAAAGATGAATTGATCATTTTACCAAGAAGACAGGATTCACAGGTAGTTAATGATTCATAATCATCAACTCGAAGGATGCCCTCCTAAGTTAACATGTTCAATCTGTTCTTGTTGATATGACCTAGCCGATGGTGCCAAAGATAAATATCGGTGACATCATTTATTTTAGGGCGCTTACTTGATTTGTACACTACATTCACAGGCTGTGATAATATATAAATGCCATTAGATAAATGCCCAGTCATTACAGTGACTCCATTCATAATGATATTCAAAGTAACATCCTTTATTGAAATTTCATAATGACTTTTCGCCAGAAGGCCTACAGAAATTACGTTCAACAAGAACGTTGGGCAAAAATGATAATCATTTAGTACAATGACATTTCTATTAAAAACTATTTCAAGAACTCCTAATGCCAGAACTGGAACTAATCTTCCATTGCTGACATTTAAGAATCTTTTATTGTTCTCAAATCTTCTAGTGACCTGTAGTCCCTGCAATGAATTGCAAATGTTAAAAGGACTTCCGGTATCCAATACTCAGGTTTGATTATCATATACAAAAAATTATAATGTGTTATCATATAAATAGTGAGCTTCTTGATGGCCACAGGCAAGCCATCTCGGAGCACGGTCTTGTAGACCGCACCAAAGCCTCCATGACCCAGCTCGCAGTCCTTGTTCAGGAGTGCATGGGCACCAGCACTGAATTCAGGCTCACCTCCAACAAACATGACGAGTTTACCTGAGTTCGCATCAGTTGTAGGAGATTGGCTAAAGAAGTCATCTGAGAGGCTAAAGCAGCAGCAGAATGGGTAGCAGAGGCACGGACTCGGAAGTTTAGGACGGTGATGGTGATCACGCCAAGGGCAATTATGGCAGCAGCTCCAATGGCAATGAGGGCGGAGATGCTGAAGATTATCTTCTTGTGGTGAAGGTCAGTATGTGAGGACGTGAAGTCTGATGAGGGGTTGGGTGAAGAGTTATTGGGATTGAGGACAATGGGCTTGGGGAGGACGGCAGGGCAAGACCGGTTGACAACGGAGCCACATAGGCCAGGGTTGTCGGACAGAGAGGAAGAGGAATGGTGTCGAAGAAGGTTCCAGAGGGGATGTCTCCAGAGAGGAGGTTGCGAGAGATGTTGAAGGAGAGGAGGTGGGGGAGAGAATTGATGATTTGGATGTTGGTGAGGTTGGCCAAGGTTGGCGGAATTGGGCCTGTTAGGTTGTTCTGCGACAGATCCCTGTATGTTAAAAATCCAAACAAAAGAAACCATTAAACCTGTTATACAGCGACTCAAGATCAGCTAAGAACACAAAAAATGACTCCAGAAAAGACTAAGACATCTGAAACATAGCACCGCTTTACATGAAAACATTAAAAAGGAGAGGTTTTGTGGAAGATTTCAAACAGCAGGACCATGGCCCTGTTCATCATTGATGGCAGGTTTCAAGACTCTCCAAACAAGATATTTGATTCATAAAACGAAGAAAAACAAATCTAAACAGCTCAATCTCCAAACAAATGAAATGAACCAGGGGAAAGAAAATTCAAAGAGGAGAAAAATCTTACAGGGATGTGAGTGAAGAGCAATTTCCAATCTGGGTTGGAATACCTCCATTGAGGGAGTTCTTTCCCAACCGCAGCTCCTTCAGAGACACTGCACCCCAATCTCTAATGGTATGCTCCCATTCAGCTGATTCCCACTTAGATCAACAACGGTCGCCTAGGCCCAGCAACTTCTACCAATCTGGTGATGGCTGTTTAGATTTGATAAATTCTGCCAATCCTGACATGCCATACGGAAAATAAATCCTTCGATCAGGGCCACTCTGGCCCTACCATGCATGCTTTGACATTCAGTGGTGCCGCGAGTCACATTTTGGGGATCAGTCCTACCATGAACTCCATAATTTTTCATAAAATGGGTAAGAGACCAGGTAAGACTCATGACACAAGACTCAAGAGGTCCATATATACGCTCATACAAAGCATCTCTCTTTAAGACTCTCGAGCTCTCCTTCAAGCTCACGACTGTTGTCCAGAGTACTAATTTGAATATCGAAGGATTTCTGTCGAAATCTTCGGCTTTAGAGACTTTGTGCAAGTTCTCGATCGAGAGAAATCCATTAAAGGATCCCTGCTTCATCGAAAAAGGTGATCGAACTCTTCCTAACAATCAAGGAAAGTGATTCGACGATAACAGAAAGGGTGGTTAAAGAGTGGACGGATAGTATGTTCTTTCAAAAGTCTTGAAGGTCTTCCAAATGGCAGCTTAACTATAGCTAGCAGATGGAAATGCCCCATTCATTCTTTCTCCACTCTAGGCCATATAACATAGGGATGTGTATTAATATTCTCTAGAACCTTTGTGTAGTTAGAAGTAACGTGGCTAATGATTCCTCTCTAGTCACGTAAAACAGTAAATTAAACCGTAGAATATTTTTCCCAGGTTGATTCTGGTTCAATGAAACCATACTCTAGCAGTGATACTCATGTAGAGTGAAGCATAGGAACTTGTACATTGCTAACATTTTAAGTATTAACCTAACATTGTTACTCTCTGATGCTAAAGTAAAGTGAAGCCTAAAATAACATGATTGCTGATGATGCCCAATCACCGATCCTAAACATCGGGAACGGAGTGCTTCTCGAACCTTTGCTTCACCAGGTTGCCTGCAAAGAAGTCCCAAGACCGGAGAGGATTCTCCGGTGGGACCCTCCGACGCCCAAGTTAGCAATTGAGGTCACAGCTGAAGAGGGCTCGAGTGAGCCCTTTTTGGTATGGAAAAGAAGATCTCAGAGAGGAGGGATTCCTTCCTGAGTGCTAAGACAGTGATTTTGGGGATTATCGCACATACCTGTTTAGAGAGTGGATTCACCTTTTTATAGGGGTTGACTTGATCACGTGGGATTCCGTGAGGAAGAAATGTCTGCGGGTTCTTGGAAGTTGTGTGGATCTGGGCTGGTTGATGGGTCCTGTCCCATCGGAGAGGGAGAAAACGGCTGTTGGTGGGTTATGTCCCATCAATCAGTGGGGTTGCTGAGTTGTTGGGTCTAGTCCCATCAACAACGTGGCCAGTGGGTAGGTGGATCTGGCGTTGTCAGGTGGCGCAAATCAGAGAGGTGGTTTCTTGAACTGCTGAGGCCATGCTGGGGCCGATCTGGAGAGAACTGGGATATCTCGACCTTCCCGGGGGAGCCGAGGCTGAGCCTGGTTGACTAGGGGCGGCCAGGGCCGACCTTCCCGGCCAGGAAGTACTGGGGCAGGGCTGGCCAAGGATGGCCTGGGCCGACTCGGCGGGCTTGGAGACGCCGGGGCCGAGAGGTGCCGGCCAGGGATGGCCGGGGACGACTCGGTGGGCTCGGAGACACCGGGGCCGAGAGGGGCCGGCTAGGAATGGCCGGGGCCGACTCGGCGGGGCTAGAGACGCCGAGGCCGAGAGGGGCTGGCCAGGGATGGCCGGGGCCAACATGGCGGGCTCGGAGATGCTGGGGCCGAGAGGGGCCGGCCAGGAATGGCCTGGGCCGACTCGGTGGGCTTGGAGATGCCGGGGCCGAGAGGGGCCGGCCAGGGATGGTCGGGGCCGACACAGCGGGCTCGAAGATGCCGGGGCCGAGAGGGGCCGGCCAGGGATGGCCGAGGCCAACTTGGCGGGCTCGGAGATGCCGGGGTTGAGAGGGGCCGGCCAGGAATGGCCAGGGCCAACTCGGTGGGCTCGAAGAAGCCGGGGCCGAGAGGGGCCGGCCAGGAATGGCCGGGGCTGACTCGGCGGGCTTGGAGATGCCAGGGCCGAGAGGAGCCGGTCAGGGATGGCCGGGGCCGACTCGGCGGGCTTGGAGATGCCGGGGCCGAGAGGGGCCGGTCAGGGATGGCCGGGGCCGACTCGGCGGGCTCGGAGACCATGCGCCCGCTGCCCTTTGGGCGAAAGGGGCACGAAATTCAAAAGGAATGATTGCTTCTTTTGGTGCGCTTTAAATGGGTTGATGAGTTGGTGCTTGGTTTCGAGGTGGTGTCTCTTCGAAGACCTCCCGTAATCATGCGTTAGGTGGGGTTGACGTTGGCACCGGATGCTCCGGAGAAAGAGCTCATCGAGTAGTGGAGAAAAGGCAAGGACATCATTGCTGCCCCATTTTCTATGCCCCATGATTGGCCAGGGATCACGTCTCTTGGCAAAACGAGGCAGCACGTCTCGGGCCCAGGCAAGATTTCCGGCTGGCAGCCTGCAGTGCAATAGATGCACGCCAGGTGGCAGGATCTCGGGCGGTGCTAGCCAGAGATAGGGGCTATAAAAGCCTTCCAAGGGCCTTTGGAAACATTTACGCTGCCATTGCTTTCTCTACTTCCTTCTTCTTTGAATTCATCTTCTGCGACCTGAGCCTTTTCAACTCCCAGGTTAGTCTTATCCCCTTCTTTTCCTATGGACCGTAGCGCCATTAGGGAGGGTAAGAGACATGTAGAGGAGTCTTCCCAGTCTGATAGCAAAAACCAGGCCCCTGCGACTAGTAGACAAATGCCTCGACCGTCGGGCGGCGTCGTTATCCGTGACCCATCAAGGGCGTTAGGACCTCCGCCCACCTCTGGTTCTCCCATTAGGGTAGTCCCCCTGTCCTCTCGCCGTCCGGCCCTTCCTCCGGCGGTGAGCTCTGATCCAGCGGGTCCGTCGGGGGTAGCCTCAACCATGACCCCTAAGGATGTAGGGGCCATTAGGGCTAAGTTCCTGGTCCCTGATTTCATTGGCCTGTCCGTGCCGGGGCCCGAAGATAGGGTGATTTCTGACCATCCGGGTCGGGTCGCTCTATATGAGGAGTTCTTCCGGTGCGGGCTACGCCTTCCCTTTCACCCTTTCTTTCTTAACCTTTTAGAGAGGTATAGATTAGTGCCGGCACAGATGACTCCGAATTCGATTCGGATCATTTGCGCCTTCATTATCCTTTGCCACTTTGAGGGGGCCCGTCCAGAGTTGTCCCTGTTCCGAGCCTTTTACAAACTCCGTCGTCAAGACGAGGGGGCCTGGTGGGCCTTTACCGCCAGGCTGGGTAGAGCCTTCCCCCTAGGCCTCCCGTCCAAAATTAGAGGGTGGAAGTCTAGGTTCCTTTTTGCTCATGTTGAGGAGGTGAGAGCTGTTTGGAGGGAGCCCGATACTGGCTCCAACGATGACTCCTCCGTAAGGGAGAGAGATAAGGATATGTTTACCCTGTTATCCAATTATCAGATCCCCGGCTATAAGGAACTCCTGTCTGAGGAGAACAAGATAGAGGCTGAGTTGGCCCCGGCCACCGGTGAGCCTGAATCCCTTTGTCCCATTTTTTGTTTACTGCGTGTCACCGCCAATGCTGATTATCTTTTCTTGTGAAGTCATGAAGTTCTCCATCAACGAGTTCGAGGCCCTCGCAAGGCAGAAGAGGCCGGCGGCCGGAGAGTCGTCTAGGCCATCGAAGAAGCTCCGGAGAAGGGAGCCGGCCAGGCCGGCCACAGCCCCCATAGCCCCAACGCCCGTGGTGGAACCGGCCGAGAGGAAGCTGGTGGTGAGAGTGGCCCAAAGGCCAGCCGGGGCTGAAGTTGAAGAGGGGGAGATCCCGGCCACCACCGAAACACCGGTGGTGGTTTTGGATGAAGAAGAAACCCCTGCCACCACCGACGTGCCTGAGGCGGGGCAGGTTACTGTTGCTGTTGGCCCCCCGACTGCTGCAGAGCCAGGGAGGGAGAGTGCTCCCCCAATCGTTGGCGAGGGGGAGCGGATCACCAGGGAGGCCCGAGATGGGGCGAAGGCGACCGAGGAGTAGAGGGATGAGCCGAGGAGCTCATCCCACCAATCGGCTTGGCACCCAGACTGTCCTCAGGCGGAGGGTCCGTGGAGGGACAGACGCGCCTGGTCCCTACCATCGGCAGAATGGCGGATGCCGCCCGAGCCTTCCGTCTCTTATCGGGAGTCCGGGCTGCCAATTTTGAAGAGAAGATGCGGGGGATGAGCAACTCCGCACTCATGGACATGATCTTGGTCTCCATTGTCCAGGTAACCTTTCGGATCTTCTTTCTTTTCCCAATGCTTCTCTCTTTTTAGCTAACGCGTTTCTCCTGTTGCAGATGGCCAACGGCGCCATTGGGCTTCGCAAGGCACTGGCCCAAGTTTCCAGCACACTAGCGAAGGCTCTGGCATGGGCCGACAAATACCGGAAGGAGAGCATGGCGCACGCCGACAGCCTTGCTCGACTTCACCAGGAGACCACGGCCCACGAGGAGGGCTACGCCAGCCGCCTTCAGGAAATGGAGAGCCAGGCCACTGCATCCGAGGCCAAAATGGAATTGGCCTTGGAAAGGTCGAAAGCCACCGCGATGCAGATCGAGGAGCTTACTAGGTGGCTCCAAAGTGCCGGGGAGGAGGCCCGGGCAGCCGGGGAGAAGGCCGCTGCCGCGGAGAAAGCGGCAGCGGAAGCTATTTTGGAGAAGGCTGGTGTGGTGGCCTGCGCTGAGGAGGCTAGCGCCTGTACCGCAGAAGCTGAGGCCAAGGCTTGGGAGGCTGAGAACAAGGCGCAGCGGGCCGAGTCCGAGGCCGGGCAGGCCGTCTCCAAGTTCAAGGCTTCCCCGGAGTTCAGGGAGGAGGTCCTCGAAGCCAGCCTTGACGCTTATCTTCAAGGCTTCGAGATGGGAAAAGTCTGAGTAGCCACGGCCCTCGAGGTTGACATTGCCGATCTTGAAGACATCCGGGCCGGGGGTCCCGATGAGGAGCCGGCTGGGGAGAAGGACGAGGGGAAGCCTGGCCCCGGCGAACCTTGAATTGTATTTTCTTTTTTCTTTATCTTATGTAACTGACCTTGGGCCCAATTCTGTACTTATCCTTGGCTATCAATGAAGAAACTTTTTGTCCAAGCTTCTTACTTTTGTACCTCTCTTCTATAGTTAATGAAAAAGTCCTTTACTCAAAATCTCTTTGTGCCTTGATCTGTTTGCTTCTTTCACTTTTGAGAGAAACGCCTCACTGTGCCAAATCAGACATGCCGGCGACATTGTAGCTGGATGTTGTATCTTCCAAACTGTTCTTTTGAACCTTGAGCGTTGCGCGTGTTGGCCGTGCCGAGACCGAACTTGAACACATCGCCGAGATGTAAACTGGCTACATGAATGCCCAGTGCTGTTGTGGGCTGTTTGAAAGAAGGCTCACCTATGTATGAATCTTTCTGAAGGCTTGAAAAATTGGCAGATGACTTGCTGCCGGGATTAACTTTGGAGGTGTCGAGGTCGACCAGAAAGGGTCAGAACCGATTTAGCCGTTGTAAGGGCACCAGGGGCAAGTGAGGTTGACTAGAGGAAGTCTATGTCAACTTGCTCGGTGCTAAAAATGCCAGAACCGGTTAGGGCCGATTAGGAAAGGCCATGACCGTGCTGTATCGAGCTGTTAGGAGAGAAACCACCGTGCCGGGGCTGAGGGGGGTGGTGCCGATGGTTGCCTTGAACCGCTTCAATGGTATGTAAGCCGCCTGAAGGGCGACTCAACCGGGTATGGAGCTGTTAGGGTCTTGACCGACTCGGGGGTACCGCCGTGCCGAGGCCGAGTGGTGTCCCGTTAGCCGCAATGCCAGTGAGTTCCTTTCGAACCACTTCAAGGATTTGTGTGCCACCTGAAGGGCGACACAGCCGGGTATGGAGCTGTTAGGGTCTTAACCGACTTGGGGGCACCGCCATGCCAGGGCCGAGTGGTGTCCCGTTAGCCGTGATGCCAGTGAGCTCCTTTTGATCCACTTCAGAGGTTTGTGTGCCACCTGAAGGGCAACTCAGCCGGGTATGGAGCTGTTAGGGTCTTAACCGACTCGGGGGCACCACCATGCCGGGGCCGAGTGGTGTCCCATTAGCCACGATGCTAGTGAGCTCCTTTTGAACCACTTCAGGGGTTTGTGTGCCACCTGAAGGATGACTCAGCCGGGTATGAAGCTGTTAGGGTCTTAACCGACTCGGGGGCACCGCCGTGCCGGAGCCGAGTGGTGTCCCGTTAGCCGTGATGCCAGTGAGCTCCTTTTGAACCACTTCAGGGGTTTGTGTGCCACCTGAAGGGTGACTCAACCGGGTACGGAGCTGCTAGGGTCTTAACCAACTCGGGGGCACCACTGTGCTGGGGCCGAGTGGTATCCCGTTAGCCGCGATGCCAGCGAGCTCCTTTTGAGAGACTTGGTCCTCGGACGCAAGGGAGAACAGGCTACTGTGTCAGAAAGGGCCTCCTTTATTACTTCATGCTCCAGGGAATACATCATTGATAATATTGGTAGAGGTTATCCGCATTCCAGGTATGTGGAATGGGTTTCCCGTCGAGTTCCTCTAATTTGTATGCCCCCCTGTGAAGTGTTTCGGTGATGCGGTAAGGACCCTCCCAGTTGGGGGATAGCTTGCCCCCCTCCGTAGGCTTTGAAACCTCAGCTTTTCTCAAAACCAAGTCTTCGCGGTGGAAAACCTTGGGACGAACTCGAGCGTTGTAGTACTTGGCCGCTCGCTGACGGAAGGTCACCATGCGCAGCCTCGCCTGATCGTGCACCTCATCTATGAAGTCCAGGTTAGCCCGTATCAGTGCAGAGTTGTTTTCCTCGTTGAAGGACTCCACACGTGGGCTGGGCAAACCGATCTCGATGGGGATGATGGCTTCAGATCCGAAGGCAAGACTGAAAGAGTCTCGCCCGTCGGGGCTCTAGGGGTCGTGTGGTAGGCCCAGATCACACTGGGGAGCTCCTCCACCCATTGACCTTTGGACCCATCTAGCGGGTTCTGAGTCCTCTAAGGATGGTGCGATTCATGGCCTCGGCTTCTCCGTTGGTTTGAGGATGGCCGATAGAAGTGAATCGGTGATGAATGCCTAGCTCGCCACAAAAGACTTTGAATGCTTCATTGTTGAATTGGCGGCCATTGTCCGTGATGAGGGTGTGGGGCAGGCCAAAATGGCATATGATCGACTTCCAGAAGAAGGCTTTGACTTTGCTTTCGGTGATCTTGGCCAGTGCCTCGACCTCAATCCACTTGGTGAAGTAATCGATGGCGACTAGCAAAAATCTCCGCTGCCCTGAAGCTGGGGGGAATGGCCCGAGAATGTCCATTCCCCACTGGACGAAAGGCCATGAGGCCGAGAGCAGACTCATTGGGGCAGATGGTTGATGTTGGATGTGTGCGTGGCGCTGGAAACCATCACACTTCTGAACCAATCTAGCTGCGTCTTCCCTCATCGTGAGCCAGAATTATCCTTGACGGAGGGCTTTTTGAGCTAAAGATCTGCCCCCCAGGTGATTTTCATAGATGCCTTCGTGAATCTCTCTGAGGATGTAGTCAGCGTCGATGGGCCCTACACACTTGAGTAGGGGGTAGGAGAACGACCTTCTGTATAGACGCCCGTCCAGGAGGATGAATTTGGAGGCTCTCCACTTGAGCAGCCTAGCCTCGTTGTGATCATCAGGGAGAGTGCCGTCAGTGAGATAACGGACATAGGCGTCCATCCATGTGGGCTCTTGGGTGAGTGGGAGGACTTCTTCACTGTCCTCTATGCTGGGTCTTTCCAAATATTCAATATAAGCATCTCTCGCAAGCCATCGGTGGAGGAGTCCAGACGAGAAAGGGTGTCGGCCTTGGCATTTTTGCTCCGGGGAATGTAACTGATACTGAAGTAAGGCAGTGGGGAAGTTAGGAGCTGAACCTTGCCCAAATATTGCGCCATAATGGGGTCATGCGCTTCATATTCCCCATGGATTTGTCCAGAGACAAGTTGTGAGTCGGTAAAGGCTCTGAGACACCTTACTCCCAACTCTCGGGCTAGCCTTAACCCAGCCAGCAGGGCCTCGTATTCGGCTTGGTTGTTGGTGGCTTCGAATAGGAACCGCAGGGCACATTCCGTCCTTTCTCCACCTAGCCCGGCAAGAATGAGGCCGGCGCCGCTTCCTTGTGAATTTGATGTGCCATCTACATGAAGAA
The DNA here is from genome assembly GCA_900491605.1 of Calamus simplicifolius. NCBI lineage: Eukaryota > Viridiplantae > Streptophyta > Magnoliopsida > Arecales > Arecaceae > Calamus > Calamus simplicifolius. The sequence continues at coordinate 1,455,144 of UESW01003951.1, forward strand.
ACCACGATTCTCCATCATCATCTAGCTCAGGTTCGCACTGCTCCATGGGAGCCTCTTTGGGATCTTCCTTCACCCAAGTGCACTCGACCAGAAAATCGGCTTAGACCTGAGACTTCAGCACCGGCCAAGCTTGAAAAGAAAGGTCAAACTCTCCCAGCTTGATGGCCCACTTGGCCAGTCGGCCTGAATTATCCGGGCAAGCCAGAATGGCTCGAAGGGGCTGATCTGTAAGCACCATAATAGGATGGGCTTGAAAGTATGGACGGAGGGGTCGGGCGGAGACTATCAGGGCAAAAATAACTTTCTCTGTCTTGGAATATCTGACCTCTGCGTCGTGAAGGACCTTACTCACATAATAGACGGGTCTCTGAGTTCTATTAGCGTCGAGGTGCACCAGGACTGAGCTAACGGCTTTCGACGAAGCAGCTAAGTAGAGGAAGAGACCTTCTCCATCTCTTGGCTTGGATAGAAGTGGCGGAGAAGATAGGAATGCCTTCAACCCGTCGAAGGCTTTCTGGCAGTCGTCCGTCCATTCGAAGCTATTCATTTTCCGTAGGGCCTTGAAGAAAGGAAGGCATCTCTCAGCCGATTTGGAGAGGAAACGACTTAGAGCCGCTATCCTCCCTATCAATCATTGCACTTTCTTTTTGCTGGATGGTGGCCTCATGTCGAGTATGACGCTAATCTTCTCTGAGTTTGCCTCAATCCCTCGCTGGGTCACCATGAAGCCTAGGAACTTGCCCACCGTGACCCCGAAAGCACACTTCTTGGGGTTCAGTTTGACTTGGAAGCGACGGAGGTTATTGAAGGTCTCCTCTAGGTTGGAGACGTGATCGGAGGCGTGGGTTCCTTTTGTTAGCTTGTCGTCTACATAGACTTCCATGTTCCGGCCTAGCTGATCCCGGAACACTCTGTTCATCAACCTTTGGTAGGTTGCTCTAGCGTTCTTGAGGCCAAAAGGCATCACCTTGTAGCAATAAATGCCCTTCTCTGTCACAAAGGAGGTGTGTTCCTTGTCGCTAGGGTCCATCCTTATCTGATTATATCCTGAGAAGGCGTCCATGAAACTGAGGAGTTCATGCCCAGAGGTGGAATCCACCAGCTGATCAATTTGGGCAGGGGGAAGCTGTCTTTCGGACACGCCTTGTTGACGTCAGTGAAGTTATGCAAATCCTTCAGCTCCCATTTGCCTTACGCACCATGACCACGTTGGCTAGCCAATCAGGGTAGTGTGCTTCCCGGATGTGGCCGGCACTGAGTAGCTTGTTAACTTCCTCATCAATGGCCTTTTGTCGGTCAGGGACAAAGCTTCTCTTCTTTTGGCGGATCGGGCGGTGTGTGGATCAATGTTGAGCTTGTGGGTGATCACTTCCGGAGGGATGCCAGGCATATCAGACGCCGACCAGGCAAAAATGTCTGAGTTAGCCCTCGGAAAACCCAAGAGATGCTCCCGGTCCTTCAGGGGAAGGAGTCCTCCGATACGGACGGTCTTCGCCGGGTCCTCCCCAAGGGGGAAGGTTAGAAGGTGCTCAGCTGGCTCTCCTCCCTTACTAGAGACTCTGGGGTCGGATGCCTCTAAAGCTGGCTTAACTTCCAGGGGACTTGATGCCACGTGATAATAGGGTAGGACCGGACTGGTCTCACCGCGCATCTCTCCAACTCCCTCGCTAGTGGGGAACTGCACTAGTAGACGCCGGGTAGAAATGACTGCGTCCAAAAGGTTCAGACCTGGGCGCCCAAGAATGGCATTGTACGCCAAGGGAACCCTCACGACCAATAATTTTATGATCACAATGCTTTGGCACGGCGGCGCTCCGGCTGTCACAGGCAGAGGTATTTCACCTTCGACCCTTATGGAATCCTCGATAAATCTGACTAACGGGGCCGCCATGGGCTGGAGAGAGTCCAAAGATAATCCCATCCGAACAAAAGCATCATAAGTAAGGATGTCAGCTGAGCTGCTACTATCAACTAATATCCTTTTTACAGGGTGCCTGGCGATCATCATAGAGACGACTATGCCTTCATTGTTTACATTTTCCACTACAGCAGGTCCCCCCCCAGGAATTACATTATTCGGTGCCTCCTCCCCTCTCGGCCGTTTAGGTGCAGAAGCTGATCCCCAGGACACCATTCCGACCATCAGTTCAGTGGGGGCATTATCGACCGGGGCTTGGACAAGCGGGGGCCCCATGAGGGCCGGCAGCGGCTGCGGTGCCTTTTGAACATATTTGCCGAGGTAGCCCCGGTGAATGAGCTCCTCGATGGCCCTCTTCAGGCTATAGAAGCTATCGGTATCGTGGCCGTAATCTCGATGGAATCGGCAGTAGCGGCTCTTGTCGGGGGAGGACCTTTCTTCATGGGAGGAGGACGTTGGAGATAAGGCTCACCCTCGATCTCCATCAGGATGTGGGATCGAGGGGCTAGAAGGAGCGTGAGCTTACTCTCGTCGGGGATGGGGCTCCAACACCTGTTGTCTGATCGACGAGGCGGGTCAGCTCGCTGGTGTCGAGGGGGCCCATTGGGCTCAAGGCGAGTAGGCTTGTGGCTGGAGCTTCTTGAAGATTCCCGGCGGGTGAAGTCGGCTTCATCGCGCGGATGTACTTTTGAGCTTGGAGGAGGAAATCGGAATAAGAGCTTGGGGGCTTCTTATCCAAAGAGAAGGTGAAGCGGGACGGGAGGAGTCCCCGCTTCAATGCCAACGTCGCCACCGCGTCGTCGAGATGGTAGACCTCGAGGGTGGCAGCCTTGAATCGGGACACAAAGTCCCACAGCGACTCTCCCTCCTTCTGATGGACAAAGAAAAGACTGTCGGCTACCCTTGGGATTCGCCAGAAAGCATCGAAGTGTGCCAGAAAGGCTTTCTCCAGCTCTTGAAAGGAGTCGATGCTGTGAGGGGGCAGGCGTGAGTGCCATGCACGGGCGGCCTTTCGCAGAGTGGCGAGGAAGGCCTTACAGAGAAGGGCGTCTGTAGCGCCCTGGACTTGCATCATTACTTTGTAGCTCTCGAGATGATCGAGAGGATCAGTCGTACCGTTGTACGGGTCCATCTGGGGGAAACGAAACCTGGAGGGGATAGGCTCCTCCAATATCCGGTGGGTGTAAGGAGGACAGGTGTCAAACTCTTCCTCTGGCTGATGATTGATTTTCTTGGCGAGCTCGTCGAGCCGCCTGTTGTACTCCTCCAGGCGTTCCTCCGCCTGGCGGCTGATTGTCGGGGCCCTCCGAGATGGCTCAGAGGAAGAAGAAGAAGCAGAAGGAGATGGAGACATGAGTCGGGACTTCCGCCTGGGCTCCTCATGATGATGCGGCTCGGGAGGAAATTTGTTGGGGCCGTTGTCAGGGGACCGTGGCCGCTTGGGGGGCTCGCGTCGGGGCTTCCTAGGGGAAGTCGGACGTTGGCCGGTCTCTCGCCGACCGGCCTCCCGCTGAGGAGAGCCTCCTCTCGCTGACTGCTGACTGGCGGGGCGAGTGGTCTGATGTTGGGTGGCCACGGACCGTTGTTGCTAGAGCCCGTGGACCATGATGGTGAGATTTTGGACCTGACGGGAAAGGGTCGCCAGCCGCTCCACTGTTTGATCAACGGCCTCCGGCGGTGGGCAAGTAACTGGAGGGTTGGTAGCAGGGGGATTGACCTCCTCCTGCCTAGTTGGTGGGGGAAGCCCCGTCGGGCAGCTGACGGAGGCGTCCTGAGCTCGCGTCACCACCATGGTTTCTAGAAGAGAAGAGGGGGTGGAGAGAGTCTCGCCTACTGAGATGTAGCGTCGGGAGAATATTCGCTACTTTTTCTTCCCCCCTTCCTGGCACGCCAATCTGATGACGCCCAATCACCGATCCTAAATCGGAACGGAGTGCTTCTCGAACCTTTGCTTTACCAGGTTGCCTGCAAAGAAGTCCCAAGACCGGAGAGGATTCTCCGGTGGGACCCTCTGACGCCTAAGTTAGCAATTGAGGTCACAGCTGAAGAGGGGCTCGAGTGAGCCCTTTTTGGTATGGAAAAGGAGATCTCAGAGAGGAGGGATTCCTTTCTAAGTGCTAAGACAGCGATTTTGGGGATTATCGCACATACCTATTTAGAGAGTGGATTCACCTTTTTACAGGGGTTGACTTGATCACGTGGGATTCCGTGAGGAAGGAATGTCTATGGGTTCTTGGAAGTTGTATGGATCTGGGCTGGTTGGTGGGTCCTGTCCCATCGGAGAGAGAGAAAACGGCAGTTGGTGGGTTATGTCCCATCAATCAGTGGGGTTGCTGAGTTGTTGGGTCTAGTCTAATCAACAACGTGGTGAGTGGGTAGGTGGATATGGCGTTGTCAGGCAGCGCGAATCAGAGATGTGGTTTCTTGAACTACTAGGGCCGATCTGGAGAGAACTGAGACATCTTGACCTTCCCGGAGGAGCCGAGGCTGAGCCTGGTTGACCAGGGGCAGCCGGGGCCGACCTCCCCGGCCAGGAAGTACCGGGGCGGGGCTGGCCAAGGATGGCCTGGGCTGACTCGGCGGGCTTGGAGATGCCAGGGCCGAGAGGGGCCGACCAGGGATGGCCGAGGCCGACTCGGCGGGCTCGGAGACGCCGGGGCCGAGAGGGGCCGGCCAGGAATGGCTGGGGCCGACTCGGTGGGCCTGGAGACATCGGGGCCGAGAGGGGCCGCCAGGGATGGCCGGGGCCGACACGGCGGGCTCGGAGATGCCGGGGCCGAGAGGGGCCGGCCAGGAATGGCCTGGGCCGACTCGGCAGGCTTGGAGATGTCGGGGCCGAGAGGGGCCAGCCAGGGATGGCCGGGGCCGACTCGGCACGCTCGGAGACGCTGGGGCCGAGAGGGGCCGGCCAGGGATGGCCGGGGCCGACTTGGCAGGCTCGGAGACGCCGGGGCCGAGAGGGGCCCGCCAGGAATGGCCGGGGCCGACTCGGCGGGCTCAGAGAAGCCAGGGCCGAGAGGGGCCGGCCAGGAATGGCTTGGGCCGACTCGGCGGGCTTGGAGACGCCGGGGCCGAGAGGAGCCGGCCATGGATTGCCGGGGCCGACTCGGCGGGCTTGGAGACGCTGGGGCCGAGAGGAGCTGGCCAGGATGGCCGGGGCCGACTCGGCGGGTTCGGAGATGCCGGGGCCGAGAGGGGCCGGCCAGGGATGGCCGGGGCCGACTTGGTGGGCTTAGAGATGCCGGGGCCGAGAGGGGCCGGCCAGGAATGGCCTGCGCCGACTCAGCAGGCTTGGAGACACCGGGGCTGAGAGGGGCCGGCCAGGATGGCCGGGGCCGGCCAGGGATGGCCGAGGCCGACTCGGCGGGCTCGGAGAAGCCGGGGCCAAGAGGGGCTGGCCAGGAATGGCCTGGGCCGACTCGTCTGGCTTGGAGACGTCGGGCCAAGAGGGGCCAGCCAGGAATGGCCTGGGCCGACTCGGCGGGCTTGGAGACGCCAGGGCCGACTCGGCGGGCTCGGAGAAGCCGGGGCTGAGAGGGGCCGGCCAGGAATGGCCTGGGCCGACTCGGCAGGCTTGTAGATGCCGGGGCCAAGAGGTGCCAGCCAGGGATGGCCTGGGCCGCAAAAATGCTCTGGTTTTATCGAGATTGCCCCTACGGCTGCCCATGGCTACACCATCCACATCAATTGCTAATTAAAAAAAGAACCTCTAACTCTGACTCGCTAGACTGCAGATGCAATACGGCAGTTGGTTACAATGGAATAACACATTTAATACAATATCTCTGCATATTCTGCTGTATTCTACTAAAAAACAGTAATTCATGGATCCCTCTGTCCATGGGAGTTTATTACATGCACCAAGAAATATGGATTAGAGCAAGCGTCCCCTGACCTCTAACACAATATTACATGCACCAAGAAATATGGGATTCGCAATCTAATGTACTTCCCACTAAGTTTAAAGTAGTTTTTATGTCTTGGTCGTCTTATGCTGTGGAGGCTGAGGGTTTGTCTGGTGGCATTTTGGCCATTTGGCATCATTCTACTGTCTTGATCGATGCGTTTCATTAGTGTAACCAGCATATTGGACTTATAGTTTCTGAAGGGTCTTCTGATCCCTGGCTCCTATCGGCAGTGTATGCCAGCACGAATACCGTGATAGACGAGTTCTTTGGTCTGAGCTCATTTCTCTTCTTGATCAAGGGATTCCATCTATTATCGCTGGTGACTTTAACTGTATCACTGAGGCTAGTGAAAGCGAGGGGGCAGAAGAGTCACTAACTTAGTTGATATCTCCGAATTTAGGTCATTTATTGGGTCTTCGGGGCTGTTGGATTTGGGTTACTCAGGGCCCCAATTCACTTGGTGTAACAATCGGCAGGGGACAGTTCAAGTCTGGGAGAGGTTGGATAGAGCTTTGGCATATGTTCAATGGCTTCAAAGTTTCCTGCAGTCTCTGTTACTCATCTTCCGAGGATCGCATCTGACCATTGTCCTATTTTGATATCTACGGAGGCTGATCATCATCATAAGAAGCAGTTTAGATTCGAACAGTTTTGGATGTTTCATTCAGCTGCTCGGTCTATTATTTCTCAGGTTTGGCACCTTCCTATCATGGGTAATGCAATTTATCGGTTATCTTGCCGGTTTATGCTGCTTAGACGTAGACTCTCTAGATGGAATAGGATGGAGGTCGGGGATCTGGTAAGGCAGGTGGAGCGGCTGAAGCAGTTATAAGTGCCCTCCAGGTGAAGGAGGTCCAGGATGGATCTCTTACGGATTCTGATCTCTCATTGCTGCACGCGAATCTTGCCCTTCATCACTCTCTTCTTCGGCAGCAGGAGGTCTATTGGAGGCAGAGGTCCATGGTTCAGTGGATACGTGAAGGGGACCGTAACACCAGATTTTTCCACCAGGCTACTCTGAAGAGGCGGGCTGTTAATAGGATCAGGAGGGTAGCTGATGCTGAAGTGAACTATCATGAGGACATCCAGTCTATTCGGTCTCAGTTCCTTCGCTTCTTTCAGACTAGATGGTCTGAGTCACTGGGGATGGGCTCCGGTTTTTTTGGTTCCGGCTTCTAGGAAGGTTTCTTCCTTGGATAATGATATGCTTATCAGGCCGATCGATGCGGAGGAGGTTCGCTGGGCCCTTTGGGAGCTCGGTCCGGATAAGGCCCTAGGACCAGATGGGTTTCCGTCCTTCTTCTTTCGACACTACTGGAGTATTGTTGGGCAGGAGATAGTCCAGGCTATCTTGATGGTCTTCCATATGAAGCGTATTCCTGCTGATTGGAATCGGACTCTTATTGCTCTTGTGCTTAAGTGTACGGATGCTTCTCTTCCTCAGCACTTTAGACCAATCAGTCTTTGCACTACTCTGTACAAGGTATGTGCTCGTCTGTTAGCCAGCCGCCTTCGTGAGGTGATTCCTCGTCTTATTTCTGTAGAACAGGGGGCGTTCATTAGAGGTCGTTCTATCTCGGACAATGTCCTCATCACTCAGAAATTTATGTATGATCTCCATAGAGCCCCTGCCAGACGGAGTCTGATGGCCATCAAGCTTGATAGGAAAGGGTATATCGAGAAGCCAATTCGGCTGCTAATTGGGTGGCGGCCTTTGTGGCTCAGCACAATGTTCATTGACTATGGAGGCCGGGAGACCCCTGTTCTTCTGTTTGCTATAAATTTTATATTCTGATGTATCCGGGCTGATTCACACTAGACTTGTGTGATCGTCTGCTTGTACCAAAAAAAAGGTTTTTATTGGATGGAATTGGCATGACAGACCCATTATAAATTTGATGGGCAACCTTCTTTCCACGCAACACCAAAATTCTTGTGCATTTAATGTTGAAACAGTACTGAAAATAATGATTACGATGACTCGCCACAAAAGTTCAAGAATGAGTCCAACAAATATCTTGGGTCAAGGAAGCTTTATGTCCTTATGTATTGTGCATGAGAGAGCACATATGCACATGATGGTTGATTGTGCATATACGGACTGCATATGCGATGTGCAAAAGAATAAAATTATTTTTGGTATGCACACATGATTAATTACCATACGCGATGCACACGACCTACACCATGCACGGTACATAAAGTTCTTCCTAATAAGAGAGATATTGTCATACTCCTAACTCATGCTATAGGCTTGTGTCATGGCTACATATCGCATAGGTATGATCAATAATATATATATATATATATATTATATATAATATATATATATATATATATATATATATATATATATATATATATATATATATATATATATATATTATATGTAAAGCCTATTTTAAATAATTTTTAATTTAATGGTAATATAAATTTTGATTAAGCTGAAATGATTTCTAAATATAGTATATTATCAATAAAACAAAGCCAATTATTTACAAAATACTCATTCAAAAATCTAATTGTAGCATAGAATATTTCTCATATTGATTCTAATTCGTACTCTGATGATAATCATGTAGAGTGTAGCATAGAAACTCAAGCATTATTCTTGGCGCACGTGGTGCACATGATTTACACGCAGTGCATAAAGCCCTTCCTAATAAGAGGGACCTGTTATGCTCCTAACTCATGCCATGAGCTTATGGCATGGCTACGTATCACATAAGTATGATAAAAATTATATATGTAAAGCTTATATTTTTAATAACTTTTAATTTAATAATATAAACTTTGATTAAGTAGAATGGTTTTCAAATACAATAGAATTACCAATAAACTTTGATTAAGTAGAAATGGTTTTCAAATAGATATAAATACAATATATGTAAATCATAGGAACTCCCGCCATAATTACTACCTTACGAAATATGGGTACACTGAAGTAACACTATAAGAATTAAAAAAAAAGGGTATTTGCAACAACTATTCTTCACGAATAATAAAATATATGTAGAAAAAAATATTTTTTTAATAAATATTTTTATTCGTTGAGAATATACTACTCTATGTGATTTTTTTCCGACGAAAAAGGAACAATCGTGGCGTGGGAAATAAATTTTATTTCGAAAGACTGTCGGATTAAGGTTGCGTTTGATGCATTGCCAGCAATCCTAGATGATAATGTAGATTACCTATAACATAGATTACTACTGGATGGATTGCCAGTAATGTTGATTACTGTGTTTGGTATGCACAGATAATGCTACAGTAATATTGATTACTGTGTTTGGCATGACAAACGGATTACCAGCCATATAACATCAAATTCTTAAAATACTCCTAAATTAAATTCATATATTAAATCAAATCTATTAAAAATTTTTAAAATACTTCAAAATATCGCTAAATCAAAGTATTTATATATAAGTATAATATACTAGATTTAATTATTTTTTAAGATTAAAATATATTTTTAATCTTTAAACATATATTCAA
>UESW01003951.1:1467062-1491608 GCA_900491605.1 Calamus simplicifolius
AATGTGCTCGTTCTCAGACTTGCTATAAATCAATATATCATCAAAGTACACTACCATGAATTTGCCAATAAAGGGTTTAAGTACCTGATTCATAACATGCATGAAGGTGCTAGGTGCATTGCTGAGACCGAACGACATCACTAGTCATTCATATAATCCTTCCTTTGTCTTGAAGGCAGTCTTCCATTCAACGCCTGGCCTCACTCTAATCTGGTGATATCCGCTCCTCAAGTCTATCTTAGAAAAGATGACTGCCCCACTCAACCTGTCAAGCATGTCTTTAATACGAGGTATTGGGAACTTATACCCAATGGTGATCCTGTTGATAGCCCTACTATCAACACACATCCTTCAGCTCCCATCCTTCTTGGGAGTGAGCAGGGCTGGTACAGCACATGGACTCAGGCTATCCCTGATGAAGCCTTTGTCTAGTATTCTTGAACCTTCTCCTGGATGATTTCTGTTTCCTTGGGGCTCATCTTGTAATGTGGTAAGTTAGGAAGGCTTGTCCCCGGTACCAAATCGATCTGGTGCGGTATATCTCTCAAAGGAGGAAGCCCCTCAGGTAAGTCATCTGGAGTCACTTCCTTGAATTCTTCTAACACCCCCTTCACTACCCTAGGAACTTCGTCAACAATCTCATCCTCTACCTTCAGTACATTCTTCACCACCAAGGTATGCACCTCCTTGATTTCCTTCATATCTTCCTCTACTTCCTTCTCTAAGCTCACAATGGATAGGAAAGACCGTCTTTCAGGCTTAGAGCCTTTAGGACATAGCGCTACTTTAAGAGGCAATAGTATGTATCTCTTACCATCCTTCGCTAACCTATAGAGGTTCTCTTTGCCAGAATGTTTGGCATCCACATCAAACTGCCATGAGCGCCCGAATAGAAGATGACAAGTATCCACGTCTACTATGTCACAGTAGACTTCATCGCTATATTTTCCAATGGAAAAGGGCACCCTACACCTTTCCTGAACATCAATCTTCTCAGTGGCCTTAATCCATCCAATGGTATATGGATTAGGGTGTTTCTCTACTAGTAACTGCAATTTTCTAACCACCTGCCTGTTGATGATGTTTTCGCTACTCCCACTATCCATATTAGATCAAACATTCTTCCACCAATCGTGCACCTGGTACGAAACAACTGGTGGTATTGAGTGCTATCTTCCTGTTTGGCGTTAACATAAGCCTCCTAATCACATTTGAGGGCTCATGCTCTTCATAATCCTTCCCAAAGTACTCTTCATCCCCATTAGGATCACAACAAATATCCTCCTCCTCTTCTCGCTCTAACATATTGATAGCTCTTCAACTTGGGCACTCATTGGATCTATGCCCCGGTTGATTGCAGCGGTAACACTTTCCCAAGATGGGTTTTGCATATGGGTTGGATTGCTTCTGGCCTTCCTTAGATTCCATCGGCCGCTTCTCCATAGCCCTTTCATTCTTCTTCTCACCACTACTATTCGGCTTCTCTGTAGCACTCTTCTCTTTATCATCAACCACCCTATTGATTCCACTACATTCAGCCCTATCAAAGCCATATCTATGCCCACCACCATCAAATATGGTGTTCTTATCGTTCAGCATGAGTTCAGCCCGTAATGCCATATTTTTAGCCTCACACATGCTCCTCAATACTATGACCCCAATTTTATCTCTGATCTGCAACTTTAATCATCAACATACCTAGCCACTTGTTGCCCCTCACTTTCCCTCAAATCATTGCGCTTAGCTAATCGCATAAATTCAGCAGTATATTGGTGGACGGTTTGCAACCCTTGGCGACATCGTTGGTACTGTTGGAAAAGTATCTGTTCATAATCAGGGAAGAAACTCACCTTTCATTAGTTGCTTCATGCGGATCCATGTTCGCACGAGTTGTCTCCCTTCTCTCAACTGCCTACTCTGCACTCTCTTCCACTAAGCAGAAGCACAATCCTTCAACCTACACGCCACCGTTTTCACCCTATGTTCTTCTGGCACATCCTTGTAATCAAAGAACCTCTCTACCTCCGCCAGCCAATCAAGAAATTCTTCGATATTAAACATACCGTTGAAATAGGAAAGATCTACCCTTAGGTGGTAATCCCCTCCATCGTAGTGATCATAATCATCATAATCGCAGTACTCCCTTCGGTTTCTTCCTCCACCATAGCCACCCTCATAGGTGGTTGCCTCCTCTCAAACCCCAAAGCCTCTTCCTCTGAATCAACATCAGAGATCTGTACCATTCGATTTGCACGGATGGGTTCATTGATTGGAATATCATAATCTTCTCGTGGCCTAGGTCGTCTTCCATCGTCAATCCTACCCCTATTATTAGCGACCTCCATAGCATCAAATCACCCGATCAAGTCTCGACAAGCTGCTCTACCCGCCTCAATCTTCGATCCATAACATTTATCTCCGTCCTTAAAAACCGGTTGATCAGCCCCTTGGACTCCCGCATCATGAGCACCATCATGAGTGCGACCGACGTCGACGTCATTTCCAGAAGACATCTTGCAGGAACTGACCTTGCTCTGATACCAATCTGACGCAGTGCGAAAGTGTTGGAATAAACAAGAATTCAATAACAACGACTGAACTCTAAAAAAAATAATCACTCACAAGCGATTTAGAGAAAAACCTCTCTCAAGATAAATTTTTCAACTTTTAATAAAATTGATCCCCTGTCTCAAAAACCCTAAAACAACTATTTATAGCCTATAGGAAATAAAATAATTGAGGAAACTAAAAAGCTATAGGAAATAAATAATTTAGGAAACTAAAAGCTATAGGAAATAAATAATTTAGGAAACTAACTAGCCTTACTCTCAAACAACTTCTCTTCGTCCTTGCTTTGGTTTGGCTGCTTTTCGTGTGTCCAACTGTCCATATATCTCATTGCAACCCTGTTTGCATCACATTTTGAAAAGCATGTCTCAAATTTGATATCATCAAACATAATTCGGACCATGCCAGATGCTGTTGTGTTCTGATAGGTCTGCATCGCAAAATACATGATTATTCTACTTGAGCAAAGTTTCATCCCTCAAAATGAATCTTGAGGAGATTGGCTGTTCAGTTACGATGATAATGTTGTAATTCCACAAGCAAATTTTAGGAGTAACAATGACTATAATTCCATGAAAGATCGAGAAAAATAATAGAAGTGAGTTCTGCAAAGCATCCATTCTATTCTTTAGAACAATAGGAACACTATAAATTTCCTCCTTTCAATGAAGAGAAATGAAAATATCTGATTTTCAAGAGGAATGGATCAACTTTTGCTCAATCTAGATTCTTATGATATATCTAATTTATGTAATCGAGGAAAAAGCAAGATGCAATGATTGAAGATGGCAGGAAATGCTGCAGATTGGGGAGGTCTTTGGTTCTATAGGCTTTGATGTGGCTGATCCAGCGCCGTTAGAATAAAAGGTAACAGCAGCTAACGAAGGTCACCATATCTCGACCCCGAGACCCCCTCCGGTCTCGGAGTGAGATCACCATATCTCGACCCCGAGACCCCCTCTCTAGTCTTGGGGTGCACCAGCATTATCTTACCCCCGAGACCCCCTCCGGTCTCAGGGTGAGATCACCATATCTCGACCCCGAGACCCCCTTCTCTGGTCTCGGGGTGCATCAGCATTATCTCACCCCCCAGACCCCCTCCGGTCTCGGCGTGCACCAGTATTATCTCACCCCCAAGACCCCCCCTCTGGTCTCGGCGTGCACCAGCACCATCTCACCCCCGAGACCCACCCTCCGGTCTCGGGGTGCACCAGCACCATCTCACCCCGAGACCCACCCACCGGGGTGCACCAGCACCATCTCACCCCCGAGACCCACCCTTCAGTTTCGGGGTGCACCAGCATCATCTCACCCCCGAGACCCCCCTCCGGTCTCGGGGTGCACCAGCACCATCTCACCCCCGAGACCCCCCCTCCGGTCTCAGGGTGCACCAGCACCATCTCACCCCGAGACCCACCCTCCGGTCTCGGGGTGCACCAGCATCATCTCACCCCCGAGACCTCCCTCCGGTCTCAGGGTGCACCAGCATCATCTCACCCCCGATACCTCCTCCGGTCTCGGGGTGCACCAGCATCATCTCACCTCGAGACCCCCTCCGGTCTCGGAGTGAGATCACCATATCTCGACCCCGAGACCCCCTCCGGTCTCGGGGTGCGCGGGCATCATCAGCGATTAGCACGCGGACCAGCCTTCGAACCAAATGACAGCTCCGGGCCACCTGGCGCACCCACGTGACTCTCTGTGCGCCCGTGGCTGCTTGCGGCCATGCCTCATAATGGCGTATGGTGCACTACATGTTCCTGTGCGTGACTGTGCCCCGTTACGGAGTACGATTCACTACTACTTGCAACTGTGCGCGGTCATGTCAAGCAATGGCGCGCACCAAATACAACCGCGGCTGCTAGACACATGTAATGCCATATTGACAGGTAGCGTGGGATGCCTTCGGCGCACACAGTGATGGTACGACAGCAATCTTCCAGAACATTAAGATGGGATATTCATACAGGTATAAAAATAAGCGCCCGCACTGTAAGTAGGGATCCGAACTCTGGTTTTCTATCTTTCTTCCTCCTAGAAAAACCCTAACTGTCTCAGCTCCCTTCCACTGAGCGGTCTTGTCTGATCCCAAGTAACTAACTTGAGCATCGGAGGGTCCCCACCGAAGCATCCGGTCTTCGGGGACTTTTCTTGCAGGGGTCCAGAGAGAAGGACGTCTGTCTTCCCCGAGCTTGAAGGAGGTGACTTGGCGTCATCAGATTGGCGCGCCAGGTAGGGGAGAAAGAGAATGACATCGAACCAGCAATCTGCATTTTCTCTCTTCAAGCTCTTGAAGCCATGGTGACGACCCGGACGAAGGGAGTTTCTGCCGGCTGCACTGGTGGGCAGCGCCGCGGAGCCGGTCCACCCGTGAAGGTCCCTCGGCTCTCTCGGCCAGCGTTTCGGCACCACTGCACCCCCAAGAGGCTGTATGTTGACTGAATTATTGATTTGATGATTAATAAAGGAATTGAGTATATTTATTGTGTTACTGATGAATTTAACAAGTGTTTCAGGGCTTAAAATATTTGTTTAATCAAAGGCATTTAGAAACGTATTTTGAATCAAGTGCCAAAGGTAAGTTTCAAAATTCAGAACCTGGAGTCGATACCTAGAAAGCCTGGAGCCGACCCCATGGCCAATCAAATATCTTTTTGATTTTTTGATACGGTCCGGAGCCGACACTTACAGTGTCTGGAGCCACTCTGACACGGGGATAGAACGCATGATTTTTGACTACCTTGGAGCCGACACCTGACCATGGCGAGCCGACACTTAACTTTTTCAGAGCCGACTCCTCGATGAACTCATAACTTTCTATTTTTGGATAAACGATTTGGAGCCGACACCTGAAAAGTTGGAGCCGACTCCAACCTGTCAGGAATGGATTTTTAAAATGCCAGATCAGCTCAAACGGTAATATTTTCTTTTCACCTAACTTCTAACGGATATATTTTGTTTGGAAAAACTTTCCAGGTACATTCCAACGGCTAGTTTTCTCTTCAAAAATGGATTAAAGGAAATCTATAAAAAGGGGGAGAAAGCTCGTTTGAAAAAAAGATGGAAAAATGGAGTGAATACAAATCAAAAATCCGAGAAGTCTTGAGCCTGAAATCAAAGAGAAAAGTATCCAAGTTCAAATCCTTCCACTCCAAAAAGCTCAAAGAGAAATCCAAGGCGTTCAACTTGAAAAATCGGAGGATTTTCCAAAAGAAGAAAAAGCTCTATTTTGGTGTGATTTTCCAACTTCTCATTTGCAACATCTGTGAAGAATCAAAGCTGAGGCCTGATTCAACATCTCCAAAGAGAAAAGGAAAAGAAGAAAAGAAGAAAAGCTCAAATCCAATCTACTTCAAACAGGCTTTTCTAAACTTGTTTATTTACTTTGAATATTTGCTCATTTGAGGAGCTGTTTGTCAATATAAACATTATTCTTTCTTGTTTTTACTAGTTCAATCAGGGGGATTGAATTAGTGGAGGTAGTATACCTCGGGGCAAGCTAGATTAGCTTGTGTTTGGGTTTTGTGCTGGTGAGCACAAAAAACCAGCTGGGTTCATTGTGCACCCGGAAAATAACAGTTTTGAGTTGTGATCTTGTAAAACAACTCGGCTGTAATCTAGTTGATTATAGTGTGGACCCAAGTGGAACTTGGGAGTGGACGTAGGTGTTGGATACACCGAACCACTATAAAATCATTGTGTTTGCCGTGCCTTAATTGTCTCTCTCTATCTCTTCATTTGTGATTGAAATCTATTCTGCACTTAATTTTTCAAAGTCAATAATTTTAAAAAGGTTAAAATTTTTAGAACCCAATTCACCCCCCCTCTTGGATTGCTATCTGGGCCAACAATTGGCATCAGAGCAAGTGCTCATTTGAATTTGATCCAACGATCAAGAGCTAAAGATCCAAATGGCAGCTCAAGCTGGATCTTCATTTGCTGAAGGTCATTCTACAAATAGACCTCCTTTATTTAATGGTTCCAACTATTCATATTGGAAAGCAAGAATGAGATATTCATTCAAGCTTCAGATTATGAATTGTGGAGTATCATAATTAATGGACCTAGCACACCCACACACGTAATTGATGGTTTTATTGTTCCTAAGCCCGAAAGGGATTGGAATGAGAATGATAGGAAAATGGCGCAGCTTAATGCTAAAGCCATGAATGTTTTATATTGTTCATTAGATGCTAACGAATTTAATCGTATCTCTACATGTAATTCCGCAAAAGAGATATGGGATAGATTAGAGGTTACCCATGAGGGTACAAATCAAGTCAAAGAATCTAAGATAAATATTCTTGTTCATAAGTATGAATTATTTAGCATGGAACAAACTGAAAGTATAGCATGCATGTATACTAGATTCACTGACATTGTAAATGGTCTGAAAAGTCTTGGTAAGACTTATACTAATTCTGAACTTGTTCGCAAAATTCTTAGGTCACTTCCAAGATCGTGGGAAGCGAAGGTGACTGCCATCCAAGAAGCCAAGGACCTCAACACTTTACCTTTGGAGGAGCTACTTGGATCACTAATGACTCATGAGTTAACCATGAAGCAGCACATAGAGGAAGAAGTTAAAAAGAAGAAGACTATAGCTCTTAAGGCTGCAGAAAGTGAGGAGAGCTGCAGTGATAATGATGAAGATGATGATGAGACAGCTCTTCTTGCTAGAAAGTTTAAAAAATTCATGAGAAGAAGGAAACCCTTTCATAAAAGAAAATCTAGAATTAAGATGGAAGGAGAAAAAGAAAAAAGAAAAGGAGAAGGACAAAGACAAAGAGAAAGACCCCCTAATTTGCTATGAGTGTAAGAAACGGGGCACTTTAGATATGATTGTCCTCAACTAAAGAAAGCCTATAAGAAGAAGAAGAAAGCCTATGTTGCAACCTAGAGTGACAGCGATGAATCCTCTTCAGATGAAGATCAAAAAGAAGTTGCAAACATTTGCTTTATGGCGAACGACGACAACGAGGTAAGTTCTGAAAACCCTTGTGATGATTTTGCATTTGATAAATTGTTTGAAGCTTTTAATGAACTAGTTGATGATTTTAAAGATTTGAAAAAGAAATACAAGTTTTTGAAAAACGATAACTCAATTCTCATTAAAGAAAAAGATACTCTTACTCATGAGATTGAGATGCTGAAATCTGAAAATGATAATTTGACAAAGAGAGAGAATCAATTTCCAATGAAAATGATAGACTAAAGAAGGAAGTTGATAAATATAAGAATATTGTTGATAAATTCACATATAGTTCTGAAAAACTTAATTTATTATTGAGTAATCAAAGAGCTATATTTGATAAGGCTGGATTAGGATATAGGCCTAACATAAAACAAAAGTTTGTCAAAAACTTTTTTAGAAGAGAACAAAATAAAGATGATGTTACATGTCATTACTGTAACAAGAAAGGCCACAAATCCTATGAATGTAATGCAAGAAACAGTAACAAAAATTTAATAGTAAAGGAAAGAAAATATGGGTTCCCAAAGGAACAATCTTTTATGCTACTAACCATGAAGGACCCAAGAAGGCTTGGGTACCTAAATATAAGACTTGATCATTTTTGCAGGAGTGTCTTGCGCCAAAAATTCAAAGCGAAAGTGGTATCTCGATAGTGGCTGCTCAAGACACATGACGGGTGACAAGGATCAATTCATCACCCTTGAAAGCAAAAGAGGAGGAGTTGTTACGTTTGGTGATAATGGCAAAGGCCAAATCATGGGGTTTGGTAATATTCAAATAACTCCCTCCACATATATTGAAAATGTCTTATATGTCAATGGTTTAAAACATAATTTAATTAGTATTAGTCAAGTATCTGCACTGTTTCTAATCCCATTGATGATAGCATTGTTTTTACTGAAATAGAAATGGCAATGTATACTTGATTGATTTAGACAATTTGTCTACTAGTAATCATTGCTTAGTTGCTAATAATGCTAATATGAATGAGATTGGTTGGTTATGGCATCGTAGATTAGGTCATGCAAGCACACACCTAATTTCAAATTAATTAAAATGGATTTAGTAAAAGGTCTTCCACAACTAGATTTTGAAAATGGCAAAATTTGCGATGCATGTCAATTTGGAAAACAAACTAGAAAGTCTTTCAAAACTAAAAATATTGTTTTCACTTCTAAGCCACTTAAACTACTTCACATGGATCTTTTTGGACCTACTAGAACCACTAGTCTAGGAGGAAAGAAATATGGTCTTGTAATTTTAGATGATTATTCTAGATACACTTGGGTATTATTTTTAGCTCATAAAGATGAGACCTTTCATTATTTTTGAAATTCTTTAAGAAGGTCACAAATGAGAAAACAACACCATAGTATCTCTTAGAAGTGATCATGGCACTGAATTTAAAATCATTTATTTGAAAACTTTTGCATTGAAAATGGCATTCATCATAATTTTTCAGCACCTAGAACACCACAACAAAATGGAGTTGTAGAAAAAAAAATAGAACTTTAGAAGACATGGTCCGTACCATGCTATGCGAAAGCAACCTACCAAAATACTTTTGGGCGGAAGCTATAAACACGGCATGTTACATTCTTAATAGAGCTTTAATTAGGCCAATCATTAAGAAAACTCCTTATGAACTTTGGAAAAATAGAAAACCAAACATAAGTTACTTTCATGCATTTGGTTGCAAATGTTTCATTCATAATAATGGTAAAGATAATCTAGAAAAAATTGATGCAAAATCTAATGAAGGTGTTTTCTTAGGATATTCAACATCTAGTAAAGCCTATAGAGTGTTTAACAAGAGAAACTTAATTGTAGAAGAATCTATTCATGTAATTTTTGATGAATCTTTAGCATCAAGTTCAGAAAAAATTGATGATGAGGAAGATACAAACATATTAGAAAGAGACATTGAAAAATTGAATATAGATATATCTTCAAATCATGAACAAGAAGCTAAAGATGATGATTCTCCTAGTGTTGATTGTTGATGCAAATCATAATGATATAGATCTTCCTAGAGATTGGAGATATGCCTATGGTCATCCAAAAGAATTAATTATAGGTGATCCATCTCAAGGAGTAAGAACTAGATATCAATGAGAAACATCAATAATCATCTTGCATTTGTATCTCAAATTGAACCTAAAACTATTGAAGAGGCTGAAAAAGATAATTATTGGATGTTAGCTATGCAAGAGGAATTAAATCAATTTACTAGAAATAATGTCTGGACACTAGTAGATAGACCTAAAGATCATTCTGTTATAGGATCAAAATGGGTATTTAGAAATAAATTAGATGAAAATGGCATAGTAATTAGAAACAAAGCTAGATTAGTCGCAAAAGGATATAATCAAGAAGAAGGAATTGATTTTGATGAAACTTTTGCACCTGTAGCTAGATTAGAAGCAATTAGATTATTACTCACATTTGCATGTCATATGCATATCAATTTATTTCAAATGGATGTTAAAAGTGCATTTTTAAATGGATTTATAAATGAGAAAGTTTTTGTTGAACAACCACCTGGTTTTGAAGATCATGAATTTCCAAATCATGTTTTTAAATTGCACAAAGCACTATATGGTTTAAAACAAGCACCTAGAGCTTGGTATGAAAAATTAAGTAAATTTCTAATTGAAAATGATTTTAAAAGGAAATGTTGATAAAACTCTATTTTTGAAAAGAAAAGACAGGATTTATTAGTAGTAAAATATGTTGATGATATTGTATTCGGTGCTACTAACAATCTTTTGTGTCAAGAATTTGCTAAGTTAATGCAGGGTGAATTCGAAATGAGCATGATGGGAGAACTCAATTTCTTCCTAGGACTTCAAATCAAGCAAAGCAAAAAGGGGATTTCATCAATCAAGCAAAATACACAAAAGAACTTCTCAAGAAGTTTGGAATGGAGTCAATTAAACCCCTTGGAACACCTATGAGTCCTTCATGCAAATTGGACAAAGATGAAGATGGTAAGAAAGTAGATCAAAAATATTATAGAGGTATGATCGGATCTCTTCTTTACTTAACAGCTAGTAGACAGATATCATGTTTGCTGTTTGTCTATGTGCTAGATTTCAATCAGAACCTAAAGAATCTCACTTAATTGTTGTAAAGAGAATCTTAAGATATTTAAGTGAACTAAAAATGTAGGTTTATGGTATTCTAGAGACTCAACTAAACTTGATTGCATATTCTGATTCTGACTATGCTGGATGTAAACTAGATAGAAAAAGTACAAGTGGTCCATGTCAATTTTTAGGAAGTAACTTAATCTCTTGGTTTAGCAAAAAGCAAAATTGGTTGCATTATCAACTGCTGAAGCAGAATATGTTGCAGCTGAAGTTGCTGTGCTCAAATCCTTTGGATTAAGAGACAACTTGAAGATTATGGCATAACACTTGATAAAACTCCTATTAGATGTGATAACACAAGTGCAATTAATTTAACTAAAAATCCAATTCAACATTCAAGAACAAAACACATTGAAATTAGATATCACTTTATAAGAGAACATGTAGCTAATAATGAAATTTGTCTTGATTATGTTAATACTGAAGAACAATTAGCTGATATATTTACAAAACCTTTAAGTGAAGAGAGATTTTGCTATCTTAGAGGTGAATTAGGGATTTGTGACCCTTTGGAATGATTTTGAAACTCTAAGGAATGGCTATCTAGATTTCTATTAAATTCATGATATTCCTTTCATAATTTTAAGGACAAATTATCTAGTCATCTGAGCAATTTGTTCTCTTATTCCAAAGATTTTTTAAAATTTTATTGAACCTATTTTGACAAGTTTCAGATGTTTGAATCTCAGTTATTTTTCTCTGAAACTGTCAGTGGAGTCGACACCTCAGTTTGGGGAGTCGACACCTTGTCTGTGTCGCTCTTGGTCCCTGACCTTGGAGCCGACACCCGTATAAGTGGAGCCGACTCAGTTCGAGCGCTGACTGTGTTAGCGATGTGGAGTCGACACCCTACTTTGCGGGAGTCGACACTGGGGGTCCCAAATCGATTTTATTAGGGCAGAGTCGACACTTCGTCATTTCATTTCTTTTTCAATCCTCAACCAAACTCTTCCCAAACTTCTCAAAACTTCCCCAACTCAAATTCCACTCATTTCGAACCTTCCCAAGAATCTTAATGGCACTTAAGAGGAGAGGATCTGTGATTGGAGCACCCGTGATGACTGGGAAACGATCGGCGAGGCGACCCATCTGTGAGCCGTCTCCGAGCGAGGAATCTTCAACCCAATCGGACAATCCTAATCCTTCTTCCCCGCAGGTAGACACATTAGCTGGGAGAGTGATAACAATGGGTAGGAAAGTCAATTTTGATTTTTTTGAATCCAAGGGCTTTTCTATTGGGAATCAAATTAAAGAGTTAGGCTGGGATAAATTATGCTCATTAGATGTTCCCACCTATCCTGCCCTTGTCAAAGAGTTCTACTTCAATCTATCGAGAGGTGATGGTGGAATCGTGAGTTCTGTCAGAGGTAAAGAGTCCATCTCACATTTCAAAACTAGGAAACCTTTTGAGCATTCCCATCACTGGATTGGTAGCCGACGTCCACAGTGAGAGGTCAGACGCTTGTCAAGGATGTTAGGGAGAGAGGTTACATAATTTGAAGAGGTTAGGGCTAACCAATTGCCCTTGGAATTGAGATTGCTTCATAATATTTGCAGCAGAATTTTATTTCCTAAAACCGGTCTATTTGAGTATGTCTCCGAGCGAGACATAGTTGTGATGGATAGTGTATTAACTGGTCAACCCATAAACCTCGCCGCAATGATGATTTTTTATATGACCGAGGCTGGAGGAAAAAGGAGATTGTCCCTACCCTATGGCATGGTTCTAACTATGGTTTTCAGGAGCCAAGGAGTTGTAATTTTGGATAATGAGCCTTCCAAGAACCTCAGGCATACCGATTACTACAGTTTGGCCACCTTGCATCGGATGGGATTTGTAAAGGTCAATGAGCATTGAGAAAGGAAAGGCAATTTGGATGAGAGAGCCCCTGAGCTTAGACCTTCTGCACCTTTTGAGGATGGTCCGTCTGTAAGGGTTCCCTCTCCATAGCCTAGCAGTCCGGTTCCTATTCCTATCCCTGCTCCTGCCTCTGCTCAAGTTTCTGATCAGCCATCTACTTCATCAGTCGGATTTTCAGACTTTCAATTGGAGCAACTTAAAGGTTTACTTGCTGCTCAGAAAGATGAATTGAAGACTGAGTTTGATAATCATTTTATAAACTTAAGAGAGACTCTCTACTCATTGGATGATCACATCAGTAAAATTGAGTCCACTCTTGGTTCATCTGCGGAATCCTTAAGTAACGATCTCAAGCACATATTTGAAGAACTCAAGGATATCTGTGGAGACTCTGAAACTACTCCAAGTGCAATGCTGAACTTCAAGATAAAATCATGACTGCTTGCTCTTTTGTTGATAGAAGATTGAAAGAATTGTAGCAACTCAAAGTGATGGAATTGGAAAGATTTTAGATCATTTGCAAAGGATTATTAGAACCAATCTATGATTTTCATGTAATGAAGTAAAAATTGTTGTTTGATGTTTCATTTTGAAATCTTAATGTAAAAGTTGTTGTTTCATTTTGAAATCTTAATGTAAAATTGTTGTTTGATGTATAGTTTGATAGTTGACAAAGTTCAGTTTCATTTGTAACACTTGACTTTTTAATGCAATAAAATTATCTTTTGAGCTATCAATTTTAACATTCTACTTAACTTCTCTTAGTCTTTTTGTTGATTACAAAAAAGGGGGAGAAAGTTATGTCGTATATGCACTGATTATTAGTTAAGCATTGATTGGTAATTGATTGATATCAAGTTATTTTGGATATGCATTAATTTAAATTAGCTTAAGTGAAAATTGATATAACTAATTCCAGTATCAAACATGTAAAGCAAAAGGAAGAACAATTGTCAAATTGAACTTCATAGGGGAGCTACCTTATTCAGGGGGAGCTTACCTGTGAGGATCATATATTTAAAAATTTTGATTTAAGAATCCTATGCATATACTCAATGTTTTTATAATCATCAAAATAGGGAGATTGTTGACCCAATTATTGATTTTGATGATTAATAAAGGAATTGAGTATATTTATTGTGTTACTGATGAATTTAACAAGTGTTTCAGGGCTTAAAAATATTGTTTAATCAAAAGGCATTTAGAAATGTATTTTGAATCAAGTGCCAAAGGTAAGTTTCAAATTCAGAACCTGGAGTCGACACCTAGAAAGCCTGGAGCCGACCCCATGGCCAATCAAATATCTTTCTGAGTTTTTGATACGATCTGGAGCTGACACCCAGAGTTTCGGAGTCGACACTTACAGTGTCTGGAGCCGACTCCGACACGGGGACAGAACGCATGATTTTTGACTACCTTAGAGCCGATACTTACAATCTTTGGAGCCGACACCTGACCATAGCGAGCCGACACTTAACTTTTTCGGAGCCGACTCCTCGATGAACTCATAACTTTCTATTTTTGGATAACGACTTGGAGCGGACACCTGAAAAGTTGGAGCCGACTCCAACCTGTCAGGAACGGATTTTTAAAATGCCAGATCAGCTCAAACTGTAATATTTTCTTTTCACCTAACTTCTAACGGATATATTTTGTTTGGAAAAACTTTCTAGGTACATTCCAACGGCTAGTTTTCTCACCAAAAACGGATTAAAGGAAATCTATAAAAAGGGGGAGAAATCTCATTGAAAAAAAGATGGAAAAAATGGAGTGAATACAAATAAAAATCCGAGAATTCTTGAGCCTAAAATCAAAGAGAAAAGTATCCAAGTTCAAATCTTCCACTCCAAAAAGCTCAAAGAGAAATCCAAGGCGTTCAACTTGAAAAATCGGAGGATTTCCCAAAAGAAGAAAAAGCTCTATTTTGGTGTGATTTCCAACTTCTCATCTGCAACATCTGTGAAGAATCAAAGTTAAGGCCTGAGTCAACATCTCCAAAGAGAAGAGGAAAGAAGAAAAGAAGAAAAGTTAAAATCTAATCTACTTCAAACAGGCTTTTCTAAACTTATTTATTTACTTTGAATATTTGCTCATTTGAGGAGCTGTTTGTCAATATAAACATTATTCTTTCTTGTTTTTACTAGTTCAATCAGGGGGATTGAATTAGTGGAGGTAGTATACCTCGGGGCAAGCTAGATTAGCTTGTGTTTGGGTTTTGTGCTGGTGAGCCCGAAAAACTAGCTGGGTTCGTTGTGCACCCAAAAAACAACAAGTTTTGAGTTGTGGTCTTGTAATACAACTCGGCTGTAATCTAGTTGATTAGTATGGACCCAAGTGGAACTTGGGAGTGGACGTAAGTGTTGTATACACCGAACCACTATAAAATCATTGTGTTTGCCGTGCCTTAATTGTCTCTCTCTATCTCTTCATTTGTGATTGAAATATATTTTGCACTTAATTATTTCAAAGTCAATAGTTTTAAAAAGGTTAAAATTTTTTTAGAACCCAATTCACCCCCCATCTTGGATTGCCATCTGGGCCAACACTGTACCTATTCGCTCCTCAGGTCGACGTCCCTGCGCCTCCTCCGCACAGTTCCAAGAAGATCGATTCACCGCCCTGGCCATGCAAGTCCAGTCTTTGGCGATGGCGGTTCAGGGCCTGCAGCACCAGCAGGCGGCCGCACAGCAGCCGGAGCCGAATCCTTCTGTCCTAGGGGTGGTGCAACCCAGCCAGCATTCCTTCCGGAGGAGATGCCGGTGCCTGGGGATCGCCACCATCAAGCTCTGCCCAAGCCTCACCACCGGGAAGCCTCTAAGAGACACCGGTCTCCTTCCCACCACGCTACTGTCTCTCCTAAGCGGCGGCACAGGAAGGAGGCGGAGTGTCCTCGCCGGCATCGCCGTCCCCGTTCTCCATCTTCCGAATCTTCGGGGGAGGGCTCTTTTGATGGCCGGATGCCTCGTCGAGCCGAGCATCGACTCGATGAATATAATCAGAGGCTGGAGGAGCTTAGCCATCGGATCACCCACCTGCCAGAGACGGACTACGACAGCCGGCCTCCATTGTCTCGCCGCATCATGGAAGAACCCATCTCCACCCGGTTCTGCCTTCCTCAGCTAGATCCTTATGACGGGACCACAGACCCCTTGGACCACTTGGAAAGCTATAAAGTTCTCATGCAAGTCCAAGGGGCCACCGACTCACTCATGTGCATTGCCTTCCCAGCCACCCTGAAGAAGGCCGCCCGAGCTTGGTACTCCCGTCTGCCACCACGGAGCATTGATTCTTTCCGCCAGTTGGAGAGGACTTTCTTGGCCCATTTTGATGCCTGCCGAAAGATCCCAGGGTAGCAGATAGCCTTTTCGCCGTTCAGCAAAAAGCGGCGAGTCCCTGCAGGATTATGTTGCTCGGTTCAAGGAGGCAGCCCTGGAGGTCTACAACCTTGAAGACTTGGTGGCTACTTTGGCCTTGAAGCGAGGGCTCCGCCCATCTCGCTTCGCGTACTCCCTCGACAAGAAGCCACCCGGCTCTTACGCTGAGCTCCTGACCCGGGCCCAGAAGTACATCCGAGCTAACGAGGCCAACTTCTCCCGATGCGAGGCTGGCAGGAATGTCCCCAATAAGCTTGCCCGACCAGAACCTGCCGATGCTCGCCCCAGAAGACCTGAGCCTCCTCACCGACCAAACAACCGCCCCCGAGCCCCTGCAACAAGAGATGGACCCTACACCCCACTGCTCGCCCCGATATCTCAGATCTTGCTCGAGATTGAAGGGGAGTCTTATCTTCAGCGCCCTCCTCCATTGAACCAGAAGATCCCTAGCAACAAGAACCTCTACTGTCGCTACCACCGGGATCACAGTCATGATACTGATGAGTATCGCCAGCTGATGAAGGCTATTGAGGACCTTATCCAGCGGGGCCACCTGGGAAAGTTCGTCCAGAGGAGCAACCCGGGAGCTCCTGGCCTGTTAGTGCCCCCGCCGTCGGTGATCGACAATGCCCCAATGGAGAAGATGGTGGCAATGATTTCCTGGGGGGCAGGAGGCCCGCCGAAGAGGCCGAGGGGGGAAGGGGAGTTGGATTCTGTAATTCCTTTCTTTAAAAGGACTTAGAGGGGTGGTAAACCAGAATGATGACAGCGTCGTCGTATCTATGACGATCGCTAAACATCATGTAAAGAGATTTCTAGTTGATAGTGGGAGCTCTGTGGATGTTTTGAACTATGATGCTTTTGTTCGTATGAACCTGTCACCTGATCTACTCCGGCCTGTCGCCACGCCTCTGATTGGGTTACTGGAGATTCTGTAAAAGTTGAGGGGGAGGTCACTCTCCCTGTGACGACTGGCACAGCCCCGTGTCAAAGCACTGTTTTTATAAAGTTCTTGGTGGTTCGCGTGCCCCTTACTTACAACGCGATCCTCGGGAGGCCCGGGCTCAATCTTTTGGATGCTGTCATATCCACTAAGAGGCTCCTCGTGAGGTTTCCTACCAGCGAAGGAGTCGAGAAGATGCGGGGAAAGAAGAATCCACCTACACTTTGCTACTACATGGCCCCTAGTCCGCAGGGGGCGGCACCCGCACCAGTCTGGATTGGAGCCCTACTCCTGGAGGAGGCTCGTGACCAACTCCTCACCTTCTGCAAGCTAATACGGATGTCTTTGCCTGGTCGGCGTTCGATATGCCAGGGATTCCAGAGGAGGTGATTACCCACCAACTTAACATTCGGGCAGAGTGCCGACCCATCCGGCAGAAGAAAAGGAGTTTCACCCCCGATCGATAGAAGGCCATGGATGAGGAGGTGCGGAAGCTACTGGCGGCCGATCACATCCGCGAGGTGCATTACCCAGACTGGCTAGCGAATGTCGTGATGGTTCGCAAGGCCAGTGGCAGCTGGAGGATGTGCATGGACTTCACCGACCTCAATAAGGCATGCCCCAAAGACGGCTTCCCATTGCCCCGAATCGACCAGCTAGTGGACGCCACGTCCGGGCATGAAACTCTTAGTTTTATGGATGCATTCTCGGAGTACAATCAGATCAGGATGAATCCGACAGATGAAGAAGCCACCTCTTTTATTACAGAAAAGGGGATTTACTGTTACAAGGTGATGCCGTTTGGGTTGAAGAATGCTGGGGCTACCTATCCAAGGTTGATGAATAAGGTCTTTGAGGACCAGATAGGGCGTAACATGGAGGTGTATGCGGATGATATGCTGACCAAGAGCACCAGTGCTGCTGACCATGTTGCCGACCTCGAGGAGACCTTCAACAACCTGCACCAGTATCAGATGAGGCTTAACCCCCACAAGTGCACCTTTGGAGTGGCGGCAGGCAAGTTTCTGGGCTTTATGGTAACCCAGCGAGGGATTGAAGCCAACCCTGACAAGATCAGGGCTATCTTGGAGATGAGACCCCCAGCTAACAAGAAGGAGGTGCAACGCCTAACTGGGAGGGTGGCGGCTTTGAGTCGCTTCATGTCAAGATCGGCAGAAAGGTGCCTGCCCTTCTTTAAGGCACTGCGCAAGGTCAACGGCTTCGAGTGGATAAAGGAGTGTCAGGATGCCTTTGAGAAGTTAAAGCAATTTCTATCCACTCCCCCGCTGTTGTCCAAGACAAAGAATGGAGAGGAGCTCTTCCTATATCTTGCAGCCTCCCCCGAGGCTGTCAGCTCTGTGCTCGTGCGCATGAATGTTGATGGGGTCCAGAGGCCGATCTATTACACCAGCAAGGTACTTCACGATGCCAAGACCAGATACTCTAGAACCGAGAAGATTATTTTTGCCCTGGTGGTCTCTGCTCAACGCTTTTGACCTTACTTTCAAGCTCATCCCATCGTGGTGCTCACGGACCAACCTCTTTGGATCATCTTGTCTCGCCCCAACACCTCCGGTCGGCTAGCCAAATGGGCCATTAAACTAAGTGAGTTTGACCTATCAATCTGGCCAAGGTCGGCCATGAAGTCTCAGGTGTTAGCTGATTTCTTGGTTGAGTGTTCCTGGACTGAGAGGGGTGTGGAGGAGGAACGCCCGGAGGAGTTTGTAGACCCTCCCTCGACCGAGGAGGTGGAAAAGGAGGACTGGATTTTGCATGTGGATGGAGCCGCAAATTCTCAAGGAAGCGGAGCTGGACTCATTCTTACGAGCCTAGAGGGGGATGCGGTGGAGTATGCTCTCAGATTCCAGTTCCCGGCAACTAACAACCAGGCAAAGTATGAAGCTTTGCTAGCAGGGATGAGGTTGGCTGAGGAGTTAGGCGCGGGGCATTTGAGGGCCTTCATAGACTTCAGCTTGTTTCTGGGCAGATCACTGGGGAGTACGAAGCTAGGGACCCAACCATGTTCCGCTATTTGAGCAAGGTGCAATCCCAAGCCTCTCGGTTCTCTTACTTCTGTGTCAGCTACATTCCTGAGCGGAGAATGCCAGAGCCGACGCATTATCCCATTTGGCCACTTCGGCCGACGGGACATTGGGAAGAACATATGTGGAGCACCTCCAGGCCCCAAGCATTGAAGTTGCGGATGAAGCGTTGCCAGTGGAGCAAGAGCCCTCCTGGATGGACGCCTACATCTGATATTTAACTGACGGTACTCTCCCAGAGAACCCGCTGAGGCCAAGCTACTCAGGCGGAGGGCCCCGAGGTTCTTGATGATGGACGAGAAGCTTTATCAAAGATCATTCTCATACCCGGTCCTCAAGTGCGTGGGACCAGCGGAATCAGACTACATCCTGCAGGAGATCCATGAAGGCATCTGTGGAAGTCACCTATGGGGCAGAGCCCTAGCTTACAAGGGCCTGCGACAGGGGTACTTTTGGCTGACCATGAAGGAGGACGCAGCCGAGCTCGTTAAGAGGTGTGATAGCTGTCAGCGCCATGCTAATATTCAGCGATAGCCAACGTCTTAGTTAACCCCCTTGGTGGCACCCTAGCCCTTCGCCCAGTGGGGTATGGATATCCTGGGACCATTTCCCCCGGCCTTCGAACATCGAAAGTTCTCCTGGTGGCCGTTGATCACTTCACCAAGTGGGTTGAAGCCGAAGCCCTTGCTAAGATCACGGAGAGCAAAGTGAGATCCTTCTTCTGGAAGTCCATTATATGTCGGTTTGGACTGCCGCACACCCTGGTCACCGACAATGGCCGGCAGTTTGACAATGCGCCCTTCCGAGAATTCTGCTCCGAGCTGGGCATCCGTCAGAAGTTCACTTCCGTCGGGCACCCCCAGACCAACGGGCGGCCAAGGTGACTAATCGAATCATTCTCCAAGGGCTGAGAGTTCGACTAGATGACTATAAGGGATGATGGGTGGAGGAGCTCCCGAACGTGCTGTGGGCCTAGCACACAACACCGCGAGCCCCCACCGGCGAGACCCCGTTCAGCTTAGTCTTTGGATCCGAAGCCGTCATCCCGATGGAGGTTGGCTCACCAAGCCCTCGGGTGGAATCATACAACGAGGAAGGCAACCCAGACTAGCTGCGAGCCAACCTCGACCTGGTGGAGGAAGTGCGAAACCGAGTGCGACTTCGGATGGCGGTCTATCGGCAACGGGCTGCCAAATATTACAACGCTCGTGTGCGCCCCAGGACTTTCTTGCCAGGGGACCTGATCCTTCGACGGGCTAAAGTCTTGAAGCCGGTAGAGGGAGGCAAGCTAGCTCCAAATTGGGAAGGATCCTATCGGATCGCCGAGACACTTCACCACGGAGCTTACAAAATTGAAGAGCTCGATGGGAAGCCACTCCCTAGGACATGGAATGCAGACAACCTTCGCGGTACTATCAGTAACTCATTCCTCCTCTCACATCAAATACCGTGCCTGTATCCATTTGGGCTTTCGCCCCTCATTTTATATTAACAAATTTCAATTTTAGCTCCTGAGTTCTTTTCACCTAAAGCCCTGGGCCAGCCAAGCCAAAGCCCGACCCCCGTCGGCACATAAAGCCATGCACCAGCCAGGCACAAAGCCCGACGACCGACGACACTTAAAGCCCTGCACCAGCCAGGCATAAAGCCCGACACCCATCGGCACCTAAAGCCCTAGGCCAGCCAGGCATAAAGCCCAACACCCGTCGGCACATAAAGCCCTACACCAGCTAGGCATAAAGCCCAACGACCGACGGCACTTAAAGCCCTGCACCAGCCAGGTGACACCCGTCAGCACATAAAGCCCGACACTCGTCGGCACATAAAGCCCTACACCAGCCAGGCATAAAGCCCGACGACCGACAGTACTTAAAGCCCTGCACCAGCCAGGCATAAAGCCCGACACCCGTCGGCACCTAAAGCCCTGGGCCAGCTAGGCATAAAGCCCGACACCTGTCGGCGCCTAAAGCCCTGGGTCAGCGAGGTATAAAGCCCGACACCGTCGGCACCTAAAGCCCGACCCCCGTTGGCACATAAAGCCCTGCACCAACCAGGCATAAAGCCCGACACCCATCGGCACTTAAAGCCCTAGGCCAGCAGGCATAAAGCTCGACACCAGTCGGCACCTAAAGCCCTGGGCCAGCCAGGCATAAAGCCCGACACCCGTCAGCACCTAAAGCCCTGGGCCAGCCAGGCACAAAGCCCGACCCCCGTCAGCATATAAAGCCCTGCACCAGCCAGGCATAAAGCCCGACACCAGTCGGCACCTAAAGCCCTGGCCAGCCAGGCATAAAGCTCGACACCCGTCGGCACTTAAAGCCCTAGACCAACCAGGCATAAAGCCCGACACCAGTCGGCACCTAAAGCCCTGGGCCAACCAGGCATAAAACCCGACCCCATCGGCACCTAAAGCCCTGCACCAGCCAGGCATAAAGCCGACGACCGATGGCACTTAAAGCCCTGCACCAGCCAGGCATAAAGCCCGACACCCGTCGGCACCTAAAGCCCTGGGCCAGCCAGGCATAAAGCCCGACACCCGTCAGCACCTAAAGCCCTAGGCCAGCCAGGCATAAAGCCCAACCCGTCGGCACCTAAAGCCCTGGGCCAGCCAGGCATAAAGCCCGACACCCGTCGGCACCTAAAGCCCTGCACCAGCCAGGCATAAGCCCGACATCCGTCGGCACCTAAAGCCCTGGGCTAGCCAGGCATAAAGCCGACACCCGTCGGCACCTAAAGCCCTGGGCCAGCCAGGCATAAAGCCCGACACTCGTCGATACCTAAAGCCGTGGGCCAGCCAGGCATAAAGCCCGACACCCGTTGGCACCTAAAGCCCTGGGCCAGCCAGGCATAAAGCCCAACACTCGTCGGCACCTAAAGCCCTGGGCCAGCCAGGCATAAAGCCCGATGCCCGACGGCACATAAAGCCGGCACCCGACGACACATAAAGCCGACGATCGACGTCACTTAAAGTCCCACCAGCCAGACAAAGTCCGACCCCCGTCGGCACCAAAAGCCACGTGCCTACCTAGCGCAAGGCCCGACATACCCCTAGCAGAGCGGTGCACCGTCGGTCCTGAGGAACCCACCTACCTCAACCTCCAAGGACCGGCGCTTCAACCCAAGAAACCTATCCTTCCTGGCCCCAAGTTTCGGTCCTAGATGGCTAAGATGGAATAGCTCGTATGAGTTGAGAGTTATCCCCTGGCACTAGTGGGACTAACGGGACCATGGGGCCGCGCATTGTCAACCAACGAATTCGGGGTAAGAGTCGCAAATAGACAATTTATTTTGGAGAAGAAAAGTATTTCATTAATTTGAAGGGATTACAAAATGCCGACGTTGTCGGACTTGCAAAAACAAAAATAAAAGCTCACGGTTCTGCTGGCACAGGCTCTTCGTCGGAGGGCCGAATCTGAGAGGTGATCTGGCTCGACTTCCAGGGCTTGGGGAATGTTCAAGTCCCTGGCAATTTTCTCCTTCCCATGCTGGAATCCTTGAAGGAACACCGCCGCCGAGGCTTCTACCAAATCATATGTAAAGCACTCGGATGCTTTGTACTCCTCTATAATTCCGGCGGTCCTGGCCATGATGGCAGCTTCCACCTCAGCGGTCCGAGCCCTCTCCTCCACAGCGAGGGCTGCCACCGCAGCCCTCTCGGCCTTCCGGGCGCGGCTCGCCTCCTCCTCGGATTGGCTTGCTTCTTCCTTTGCTGCCCTGCCTCCTCCTCCGCAGCCTTTGCTTTCTCCTCAGCCGCAACTAGCCGACCCTTGATCTCCTGGAGGGCCAGGGTCAGCTCAGAGATGTGTAGATCTCTGGCCATCACGGTGTTCTCGGCCTTTGTCATTTGGTGGAGCGCCGCCCGCAAACGGTTGGCATCAGCCTTTGCTCGGCTCTTGACGGCCCTGGTTTCACTAGCCCAGGCGCTTTTAGCCGATTCCAGTGCCTCCTCGGCCACCTCCGCGCAGTGCTGGGCATCTTCAGCCTCCTACGCCTCGCGCAGAAGGGCCTTCCCACCATGGATTACCTCCCTGGCGGCCCTTAGGGAGTGCGCGAGCTGCATGAAAGTTCCAGGTTAGCCAAAAAGAAAGAAAAAAAGAAGGAAAATATAAAGGCAAAGGGCGGAAAGACCGCTTACCCTGACGACGGCCGCATAGGAATCCCGGAAGAATGTGCTCGCCTTCTGGTGGCTGAGCTCCTCCAGGACCTCGGGCATGAAGACCGGGGCAAGGACCCATTCAGCCCAGCGACCATCGTTCAAGATAGAGTCCTGGGATGGCCCCGGCTTGGCCCCACTCCGTTCGGCTGTCTCGGCATTCTCCGGCTTGGCGCGCGGGCTACTCCTAGGTGTCCTCTCAGGGGGTGGGCTTGCTATCCTTGATGGCCCCTCGCCCCAGTCCCTGGCAGCCTCCGGCGGAGTCGGTTCGCCAGGGGTAGGAAGCTCTTTCGCCACTATGGGCTCTGTGCGGCTCCTCTGCGGCTGGCTCCTATATTGGGACCCTCGCGGTCGCCGCCATCTCTGGCGGGTGTCGGCTGTGGATCAATTTCTGGAGCAGCCGGGGGTCTTGTGGTGCCGGTGGTCGGGGAGCTCGAGCTGTCGGGCGTTTCGGGGCTGGAGCTCGCTGGCCTTCACTTGGCCCTCCCGGGCCTCTTTTTGGAGACAGCCTTCAGGAGCTTCTGTGTCGGTATCTTCATGGCTGCACGACATCAATCAAGTCAAAAAAAAAAAAAAAAAAAAAAAAGAGAGGAAAAAGGGGAAGCAGGCAAAATTTTGGCTAAGTGTGGAAATGGCTTACCCCGGTGGGAGATAAGACCCGCCGACTGGAGGTTATCTTCAGTCAAGACAAGGTGTACCGAGGGACCTCGCGGCTAACAATTGACTCAACGCTTCTCGATCTCCAGGTGGACGGTGGAGTTCGCATTGCCTCGGAGGTCGGGGTCTCCCCACCGGGGCCTGACTTGGTCTAGGCCAGCGAAAAAGAATCGGGATTTTCCATCCCTTGATCGAGGAAGGAAGAAAAAGCTTAAGGACCCGATTGGGTCGGGGCTGGAATAGCCACCAACCCTTCTGGGATCGGAGGATATAGAAGCACCAGAAAAGAGAGATTCGGGGGTGATGCCAAGACGATGACAGAGAATAACAAAGGCTAACGACCCGGTAGGAGTTCGGGACCAATTGAGAAGGGGTCAAGGAGTAGTAGTCAAGAAGGTTGATGAAAAAGGGAGGAAAGGGTGGCGGAGCCCCCCTTCAGGCAAATTTCATACAAGGCCACCCGACCTGGTCGGGAGGAGATGACTCTCATCAGGAGTCGGCAGGAAAAGCTTGACATCCTGGGGAATCTGGTAACGGGCCCGGATTTTTGCCAAATCCAGACCTGTTACCATGGAGGCGGTCCCCTCCGGGACCCCTCCACCCTCGAGGAGGTGCGGCCTCTGACCGGCGGCCCCTCGATGGGGCTCCACCAGTGACCCGGTGCCGGGCCAGGGGGACGCGGTCCTCTGAATCAGTGGACCATTCTAGCGGAGGAGAAGGGGAAGGTATAGGAAAGGCACAATGCCTCTCAGAGGAGAACGATTCTCCGAATCGTCCTCCGAGGTCCAGGATGGAGAACTCATGGGTAAAGAGGAGATGGA
>UESW01003951.1:1493250-1511057 GCA_900491605.1 Calamus simplicifolius
CAAGGTGTACCGAGGGATCTCGGCGGCCAGCAATTGACCCAACGCCTCCCGATCCCAGGTGGACGGTGGAGTTCGCGTTCCCTCGGAGGTCGGGATCTCCCCACCGGGGCCTAACTTGGTCTAGGCCAGCGAAAAAGAATCGGGATTTTCCATCCCTTGATGAAGAAGGAAGAAAAAGTTTAGGACCCGATTGGGTCGGGGCTGGAATAGCCACCAACCCTTCTGGGACCGGAGGATATAGAAGGATCGAAAAGAGAGATTCGGGGGGTGATACCCAGACGATGCAGAGAATGACAAAGGCGCTAACGACCCGGTAGGAGTTCGGGACCAATTGAGAAGGGGTCAAGGAGTAGTAGTCAAGAAGGTTGATGAAAAAGGAGGAAAAGGTGGCGGAGACCTGCCTTTAGGCAAATCTCATAAAGGCCACCCGACCGGTCGGGAGGAGATGACCCTATCGTCGGGAGTGGCAGGAAAAGCTCAACATCCTGGGGAATCTGGTAACGGGCCCGGATTTTGCCAAATCCAGACCTGTTACCGTGGAGGCGGTCCCCTCCGGGGACCCCTCCGGGACCCCTCCCCTCGAGGAGGTGCCGGCCTCTGACCGGCGGCCCCTCGATGGGGCTCCACCGGTGACCCGGTCGCCGGGCCAGGGGGACGCGGTCCTCTGAATCAGTGGACCATTCAAGCGGAGGAGAAGGAGAAGGTATAGGAGAGGTACAATGCCTCTCAGAGGGAGACGATTCTCCGAATCGTCCTCCGAGGTCCAGGATGGAGAGCTCATGAGTAAAAGAGGAGATGGAGTCTGGAATGGAACAAAGAACTGACCTGAAGGAAAGGAAAGCTAAAGCACGAGCTCTCAGGTTGCAGGGGAGATCAGAGCACAGGCACAGAGGAGGAGACGATGGCAGAAGCGATATGGCCAGATTCAACCCCCCATTCGAGTTTTATTGGGTTTTCAAATTGTCCCGCTTCATCTCATTAGCCACGTGGCCCCCACCATAGGCTGGGTCGCCTCGAGGGTTGCCCAGCGTGATACGGTACGCCTCCGGCCAATGATGGGACCCCGCTGACATCGCCGCTATGAGAGGTAATGATGATGCAGCTTTTCATGCGGACTTCGAAGAGCTAACCTCGCCTCGAGGTCGATCGTGGCAAGCACAGTGTACGGAAGTGGCTGCCTTTTCACATTCCCCATGTCGTCCGCATAGAGATGTGGATGGGGATCAGCCACGTGGGAGATAGCACCCCTTTCGCCTTGCCAGTGGGGCCCGCTTCACCTCAGGGGTAAGGGGGCATCTGATGTGGCTGATCCAGCGCCGTTAGAATAAAAGATAATAGCAGCTAACGGAGGTCGCCATATCTCGACCCCGAGACCCCCTCCGGTCTCGGGGTGAGATCACCATATCTCGACCCCGAGACCTCCCTCCGGTCTCGGGGTGCACCAGCATTATCTCACCCCCGAGACCCCCTCTGGTCTCGGGGTGAGATCACCATATCTCGACCCCGAGACCCCCCTCTTCGGTCTCGGGGTGCACCAGCATTATCTCACCCCTGAGACCCCTCCGATCTCAGGGTGAGATCACCATATCTCGACTCTGAGACCCCCCTTCGGTCTTGGGGTGCACCAGCATTATCTCACCCCTGAGACCCCCCTTCCGGTCTCGGGGTGCACTAACACCATCTCACCCCCGAGACCCACACTCCGGTCTCGGGTGCACCAGCATCATCTCACCCCCAAGACCCCCCTCCGGTGTCGAGGTGCACCAGCATCATCTCACTCTCGAGACCCCCCTCCGGTCTCGGGGTGCACCAGCACCATCTCACCCCCGAGACCCACCCTCTGGTCTCGGGGTGCACCAGCATCATCTCACCCCCAAGACCCCCCTCCGGTTTCGGGGTGCACCAGCATCATCTCACCCCCGAGACCCCCCCTCCGGTCTCAAGGTGCACCAGCATCATCTCACCCCCGAGACTCCTTTCGGTCTCTGAGTGAGATCACCATATCTCGACCCCGAGACCCTCTCCGGTCTTGGGTGCGCGGGCATCATCAGCGATTAGCACACGGACCAGCCTTCGAACCAAATGACAGCTCCGGGCCACCTGGCGCTCCACATGACTCTCCGTGCGCCCGTGGCTGCTTGCGGCCATGCCTCGTAACGGCGTATGGTGCACTGCATGTTCCTGTGCGTGACTGTGCCCCGTTACAGAGTACGATTCACTACCACTTGCAACTGTGCGCGTCATGTCAAGCAACGGCGCGCACCAAATACAATCGCGGCTGCTAGACACGTGTAAAGCCATATTGACAGGTAGCCCAGGATGCCTTCGGTGCGTACAGTGATGGTACGACAGCAATCTTCTGGAACAGTAAGATGGGATATTTGGACATGTATAAAAACATGCGCCCGCACTGTAAGTAGGGATCCGAACTCTGATTTTCTAGCTTTCTTCCTCCTAGCAAAACTCTAACTGTCTCAGCTCCCTTCCGCTGAGCGGTTCTTGTCTGATCCCAAGTAACTAACTTGAGCGTCTGAGGGTCCCCATCGGAGCATCCGGTCTTTGGGGACTTTCTTGTAGGGGTCCAGAGAGAAGGATGTTCGTCTTCCCCGATGCTTGAAGGAGGTGATTTGGCGTCATCAGACTTAATTCTAAATTAAGACAATGGTTAAGGAAGCCCATACTGGTGCGGTCTGTGCCCATACTGGTGCAACTCAAATGAACTCTTCCCTCTTTTTATCATGCAGAAATGTAGTTTTCTCTAGCAATAACTACTTTCTTTGATAGTTATCACATTTTTGTAACTCTCTACTTGGTGGTCTTCCGTAGATTTTTTTACAGGAATAACCCAGCTGGCTCCATAACCTCTCTTGGATGGTTGATTCCAGCAATAAATTATTCAAAATTATCTTTTATACCTGGAACAAGTGGTGAAGTAATATCTCTCTAAAATACAAGTGGTGAAATATCTCTAAGTGTCATACACAAGAAATCGACTAAAACATGGTTGATATCACGTTATCAGCCCCTTCTTGTTGGTCTGAGGCATTATGTAAATCTTGGCTGTAAACAGGCGTTCATGGTAGTCTAGAGGAAAGGCAGAGCACACCGAGAAGAGAGTGTGACCTTTTTTTTGTTTGTTTCCTTCTCATAATCTACAACGAATCCAGTCTTTCCCCTTCGCTCCCTTGTAGATCGGAAAAAAAAAAACAAAAATCTAATCCCACAAAACTGCATGCTGCATTTATTCTATTTAGTTAAACTTTTTTTCTTCACATATTTTATTTATATAATTTTTTTTGGAAAACTCTTTGGATGATGGAGAGTAGCTGATAGAGATGGACCATGCTTTCTTGGCATTTCTTGTTTATAATAATAATTGACTGACAGCAATTTAATACAGCATTCCAAAATCTATTTGGTTTTTAATACGCAAACAACTTATTCATTCAAACATAGGGGGAAAAAAAAGTAGACAGTTTTGTCCAACTTACACGCGCCTCGGGTTCCGAGGAGCAAACTAAGACGCACACGCAGCAGCCTAATGATCAACCGAGACATAAAACATAGGGCAAGATCGATGGGAATAAGAAAAAACTACACATCCTTCCACACGAACAACTTTAGTGGCGCTAATCCTTGCCATCGATAAATTTCGCGACGCGCTCCATGAATTCCAAAGCTTTCGGGCAGTCAGGCTTGAACAGAAAAAACACATGATCCTCCCCCTCCTACTCCAGCAGTTCCGCCCGCCCTCTCCAACCGCTCCCCTTCAGCCTCTCGTAGTACGCCCTTCCCCTCTCCATCAGCACGTCCTCCTTCGCCACGCACACCAGCATCCTCTCCCTGCCAGCCCCTCCAGCCCCGGCGCTCCATCGGCAAACGGATTTATCAGCGGATCGTCGAGCCCCCTCTCCGTCCCCGGGCACATCCACCCCCAAAACACCTCCTGGTCCCTCCTGTACTCCGGAATCGGCGGCTCCGATCCTACCGGGTCCTTCCCCCAGAAGTACGGATGGAACAATATCACCCCTTCCGTCCTTATCCCGGGGCCAAGCCCCTCCGTCCCGGCGCGCAGCGCCATGTGGTGCGTGATGTTGCCCCCTGCGCTGTCGCCGGCCAGGAACACGCGGTTGAAATCGCCATGCTCGGCCAGCCACGCATCCCCCCCCCCCCCCCCCGGCGCCGGCTGCATGGGAGGCCACCCACCGGAGCGCAGATCAAGAGTCGTCGTGCGGGATGGGGACCGGGTGTAGTAACCTATCTTAATGGTCCTAATTTATTAACTCAACATATTCCCCATTAAAGTGATAACAGCCCCCTCCCTTAATTTCGCTCGCTCCCTTCCTTAATTCCTAAGCGCTCGCTTCCTCCCTTAATTCCTAAGCGCTCGCTTGATGGGGCAAGCGTTGAAGGAAAAGGGTATAAAATAGGAACCCATCCTAAGGTTTCAGTACAGAGTTCTCTAAGGTTTCAGAACACGATTCTCTCAAGAGAGATCCTAAAGTTTCTGAATACGGTTCTCTCAAGAGAGATCCTAAAGTTCAGAACAAGGTTCTCGAGAGAGATCTTAAGGTTCTATAGAGAGAAACCTAAAAGTGGAGGCATTGGAATTGAGTCCCTGATCAAGAGCAATCATGAAGGCATACACCATCTGAATGCGAGAGCTCGTTGATTAGAAGACCGATCCATCGAGAGGAAGAGGGAAGATCAAGAGGGAAGATCAATCGAGATCGTTAAGAAAGGAAGATCTCCCGTACAGTCCACAGGAAGATCGGATTCCTTACCACCATTAAATAATAATGGCTGGAGGTAATTATGTTTAAGTAAATTAAGTCTAACATTTGGTATCAGAGCGAGGTTAAAACCTCTGCCTTATTTTGCGATGATTTCTATTAAGTTTCTCTTTTCAAGCATTAATGCCGCGTGTTTTCCGTTTTTAGTTTTTCGGATCAAAGGTTGGTTTCGATCAGTTCTGATCACGGAATTGACAGAAACCATTAAAATAATTCAGATTCTGATTTTGCGGAAACAAAACGTGGCTTCTTTCTTTTCTATTAAAGATTCTTTCTAGCATTAAAGGTTTCCCAGATTTCTTTTATGGTATTAAAGAGATAGCATTAAAGAAAGAAAAAGAAAAGAAACGTAGCATTAAAGAAAAGAAAAACTAAAGAAGAGAAATGCAGCGGAAACGTGGCTTCAATAACCACATCGGTGAAAAGGGAGAGAAAACTTTCGGTTTTCATTTTTCTCGCTTATGGTCTTTCCGTTCTCTCACGGGATTTAAAATATGGATTGGTTGGATTTTAAATGCATTTATTATCTGTTTAATGTTTTATTAAATCATGTAACATGATTTATTTTTATCATTTGTTTCTTGAGTTTAAATTTTTGTATTAAAATACGCCTCCTGAGTCTCTATGCCTACGGCGTTTTGCATAGACTGGCCCAAGGGAATAATGAGCTACGGCCGGATGTGTTTTAATTAACAAAATTTTTTTCTTAAGGTGATAATTTTAAAA
The DNA here is from genome assembly GCA_900491605.1 of Calamus simplicifolius. Classification (NCBI taxonomy): domain Eukaryota; kingdom Viridiplantae; phylum Streptophyta; class Magnoliopsida; order Arecales; family Arecaceae; genus Calamus; species Calamus simplicifolius. The sequence goes on from UESW01003951.1 coordinate 1,498,770, forward strand.
TTCATTAAATAGATATTAAAATGTTCTGTTCTGCATACTAGATTTATTCTATGCATGAATTTGGTGGTAGTGTAAAAATCACAGTGCAAATCCTTTCAAGGTCTGATTGGTCATTTGGTGTCTAGAAAGGTAAAGAGATTGTGGTTACTTAATTGGTTCCGTTGACTGACCTATGGAAAGCAACGGGGGGACCCCCACTTCTCTTTCACTGGCCTGGCCAATTTGACTAACTCGGATCTTGATTTGAAATGTTACGTTGATTAAGATCATTACCTAATAATCATGCTAAATTGATTAATCTATATGCAAATAATGTCATGTGATCAATATGATGTTGATTAATTGAGGAGTAGCCACAGCATCTTTGATTAATCAAAATTATATATTGAGTTGCAAGGATCACATAAGGTTAGATGACATTAATTGTGACTAATTATATTAATGTAATGAATCTTATCCCACAGGAATTTTTGTTGCACTAATATAATTAATTAGGATGCGATAACAAATTATTTTCTTAATTACCCACAGGAATTAAGAAAGGAATATAATTTGTTAGTCACATCATTAAGCTAATGAGTCTATTTGAGTATAATAACTTAGCCCACAGGTAGTTATTGTATGTTATTGATTCATGTTATTGCATGTTTACATTGGTAAAACATGACATCAGTTATATGCCTCAAATTCAATTACATGAACATGATTTATTTTTTATGCAGCTATTTTGACTGTTAATATTTCTGATATGAAATGTGACATTCCCGATTTAAGTGGTGATAATTATAAATTATGAAAGGAGAGAATTCTTCTTCAATTAGGGTGCATGGATATTGACTATGCTATCAGGAAGGATGAACCACATTTAGTTACATCTACTAGCACTCAGGCTGAGATTGCTGCGTATGAACGATGGGAACGGTCCAATTGCCTCAGTATGATGTTCATACGTACTAAAATTTCTGCTAGTATACGTGGTTCAATTCCTGAGTGCAAAAATGTCAAGGAACTTCTGAAGGCTATTGATGCACAATTTGAGTCTTCAGATAAGGCAATGGCTAGCACCCTAATGACAAAGTTATCATCAATCAAGCTCACTACGGTTGGAGGTGTGCGTGAGCACATCATGAAGATGAGGGACATTGCGGCTCAGTTGAAATCCCTAGAGGTTGAGATATCAGAATCTTTCTTGGTGCACTTTATTTTGAGCTCACTCCCACAGCAATATAGTCCCTTCAAAATATCTTACAATACACATAAGGACAAATGGTCAATTAATGAACTTCTGACCATGTGTGTTCAAGAGGAAGGGAGGCTGATTTTAGAAATGGGAGAAAGTGCACATTTAGTCACTCACAGAAAGACTAAAGCTCCCAAAGCCAAACACAAAGGAAAGGGTAAAGTATCCATCCATACAGAAGACAAGAAGGAGTCCAAGTGCTTCTTTTGCAAGAAGAAAGGACATATAAAGAAAGATTGTCTCAAATTCAAAGCTTGGCTTGACAAGAAAGGTACTCTAACCTCATTCGTATGTCATGAATCTAATTTGGTTATATGTCATAACACATGGTGGATTGATTCTGGTTCTACAATCCATGTTTCAAATACCTTGCAGGGTTTTCTAAATCAAAGGAAACCATTGGGAAGTGAACAAAGCATCTATTCAGGAAACAAGATGGGTTCACATGTGGAAGCAATTGGAACGTGCAGACTTATTTTACATTCTAGTTTTGTTTTGGATTTGGAAAAGACATTTTATATTCCAAGTTTCTCTAGAAATTTGATTTCAGTGTCAAGGCTTGTACCAGCAGGATATTCCTTTAATTTTAATAAAAGCTCTGTTGATTTATTTTATAAATCTAAGCTTATTGGGAATGGTACATTGTCAGACAATCTTTTCCAAATCAATCTGAAAAATAATACCACCTATAATGTGATGCACGCCCAAACTGGTATGAAAAGATGTGTTATAAATGAGAATTCCTCTATTTTGTGGCATCGGAGATTAGGTCATATCTCATTGAGAGAATTAAAAGATTAGTAAAAGATGGAGTACTTGATACTCTTGATTTTACTGATTTTGACACTTGTGTGGATTGCATAAAGGGAAAGCAAACCAACAAGTCCAAGAAAAATGCCAAGAGAAGTTCGGAAATACTGGAGATCATACATACGGATATCTGTAGCCCAGATATGGATTCGTATGGTCAGAGATACTTCATCTCATTTATTGATGACTATTCACGATATATGTATCTCTACCTACTTCATAATAAGAACGAAGCATTATATGCCTTTAAGGTATTTAAGGCAGAAGTAGAGAAACAATGCGGCAAGCAAATTAAAATTGTGAGGTCAGATAGAGGTGGAGAATATTATGGTAGATACACTGAGAATGGACAAGCACCTGGTCCGTTTGCTCAGTTTCTTGAAGAAAATGGAATTGTTGCACAATACACCATGCCTCCTGACCAAAACGGTGTAGCTGAAAGGAGAAACCGGACATTATTGGACATGGTAAGGAGCATGATTGTCAGCTCTAAGTTACCTAAATCCTTGTGGACTGAAGCTCTTAAAACTGCTGCGTATATATTGAATCGGGTTCCAACCAAGGCTGTTTCCAAAACGCCATTTGAGTTATTTAAAGGTTGGAAACCGAGTCTGCAACATATACGTGTTTGGGGATGCCCATCTGAAGTAAGAGTCTATAATCCACAAGAAAAGAAACTAGACCCAAGGACTATCAGTGGATACTTTATTGGATATGCTGAGAAGTCCAAGGGTTATAGATTTTATTGTCCATCTCACAGCACTAGGATTGTGGAATCAAGAAATGCAAAATTTCTTGAGAATGACTTGATCAGTGGGAGTGATCAATCTCAGTATTTGGCTTCTTCTGAGAAAGATCATTCAGTTATTCCAGCTTCCACTTCAAGTGAGGGATTGGTTGTTATTTATAGCACTCCTCAAACTCAATTAAGTGCCCAACAACCAGTCATTGAGATTTCACAAGCTGATGGTAATCTAGAAGATCGTGTTGTTCATCAACAATCAGTTGTGCAAGATACTCCTCAAGAGGTCATTGACACAACATTAAGAAGATCAACTAGAATAAAGAAATCAGCAATTCCTAGTGATTATGTTGTGTATCTACATGAATCTGACTATAACATTGGAGCCGAAAATGATCCTGAAACGTTTTCACAAGCCATGAGTTCTAAGGAATCAAACTTGTGGTTCAATGCCATGAAAGAAGAGATGGAATCTATGGCATCTAATCGAGTCTGGGATCTTGTTGAGTTGCCTGATGGTGTAAAAGCCATTGGATGTAGATGGATCTTCAAAATAAAGAAAGACTCACAAGGCAACATTGAGAGATATAAAGCAAGACTCGTTGCCAAAGGATTCACTCAGAGGGAAGGAATCGACTACACGGAGACATTTTCTCCTGTATCCAAAAAAGACTCTCTCCGAATAATTATGGCATTGGTAGCTCATTTTGATTTTGAGTTACATCAAATGGATGTGAAGACCGCATTCCTTAATGGAGATCTAGAGGAAGAGGTTTACATGAAACAACCTGAAGGATTTTCCTCTAGTGATGGTGAGCATTTGGTTTGCAAACTTAAGAAATCCATATATGGATTGAAACAAGCCTCACGTCAGTGGTATTTAAAATTTCATGATGTGATCTCTTCCTTTGGTTTTGAAGAGAACATCATGGATCAATGTATATACCAGAAGGTTAGTGGAGCAAAATTTGTTTCTTGGTCCTATATGTGGATGACATTCTACTTGCAACCAATGATAAAGGGTTACTACATAAGGTGAAACAATTTCTCTCTAAAAATTTTGATATGAAAGATATGAGTGAGGCATCTTATGTCATTGGCATTAAGATCCATAGAGAAAGATCTCGAGGCATTTTGGGATTGTCTCAAGAAACTTATATCAATAAAGTCTTGGAGAGATTTCGGATGAAAAATTGTTCACCAAGTGTTGCACCTATAGTGAAGGGTGACAAATTCGCTTTGAACCAGTGCCCTAAAAATGAACTTGAACGGGAACAGATGCACAACATTCCATATGCTTCAGCTGTTGGAAGCCTAATGTATGCTCAGGTTTGCACAAGACCTGACATAGCATTTGCAGTAGGAATGTTGGGAAGATATCAGAGTAATCCAGGTTTAGACCATTGGAGAGCTGCTAAAAAGGTCATGAGGTATCTTCAAGGGACCAAGGACTACATGCTCATGTATAGACAAACTGATCATTTGGAGATAGAGGACTACTCAGATTCGGACTTTGCTGGCTGCGTTGATTCTCGGAAATCAACATCAGGATTTGTATTTATGTTAGCTGGTGGAGCCATATCTTGGAGAAGTGCAAAGCAGACCTTGACTGCTACCTCTACTATGGAAGCAGAGTTCGTTGCTTGTTTTGAGGCTACATCGCAAGGTGTATGGTTAAAGAGTTTCATCTCAGGGCTTAGAATTGTTGACTCCATTACTAGGCCAATTAAATTGTACTGTGACAATTCAGCTGCTGTATTTTTGGCTAAAAATCACAAGAGTGGTAGTCGAAGTAAACATATCGACATTAAGTATTTAGCCATAAGAGAACGTGTTAAAGAGAATAAAGTGGTCATAGAACACGTTAGCACTGAATTGATGATAGCTGATCCTTTAACTAAAGGCATGCCAATTAAGAAGTTTAAGGATCATGTGATAAGAATGGGAGTTGGTTCCATGATATAATTGTATTGATAACAATTTGTACAAAGAAACTCTTATTTCAAACGTTTGTTTATTTCTCATTCAGGTGTACACGTTATATGACTTTTGAGAAATGACAAACTTTTCTTTTTGGACTCTGAATAAACATATGGTTTATTCATTATGTTATGTTGTCACATTTGGAATGGTGATAAATAAATTGAATGCATTGTAATACATAGAAGATAATACTCAATTATAGAGGACCTATCGCTATGATTCATGTATTTAGTTTCTTGTTCAGTGTTGATAAAATATACGGACCAAGTGGGAGAATGTAGTAACCTATCTTAATGGTCCTAATTTATTAACTCAACGTATTCCCCATTAAAGTGATAACAGCCCCCCTCCCTTAATTCCTAAGCGCTCGCTCCCTTCCTTAATTCCTAAGCGCTCGCTTCCTCCCTTAATTCCTAAGCGCTCGCTTGATGGGGCAAGCGTTGAAGGAAAAGGGTATAAAATATGAACCCATCCTAAGGTTTCAGTACAGAGTTCTCTAAGGTTTCAGAACACGATTCTCTCAAGAGAGATCCTAAAGTTTCTGAATACGGTTCTCTCAAGAGAGATCCTAAAGTTCAGAACAAGGTTCTCGAGAGAGATCTTAAGGTTCTATAGAGAGAAACCTAAAAGTGGAGGCATTGGAATTGAGTCCCTGATCAAGAGCAATCATGAAGGCATACACCATCTGAATGCGAGAGCTCGTTGATTAGAAGACCGATCCATCGAGAAGAAGAGGGAAGATCAAGAGGGAAGATCAATCGAGATCGTTAAGAAAGGAAGATCTCCCGTACAGTCCACAGGAAGATCGGATTCCTTACCACCATTAAATAATAATGGCTGGAGGTAATTATGTTTAAGTAAATTAAGTCTAACACCGGGTGCTCGGGCGCGAGCCGGTAGTCGACGGAGACGAGAAGTAGGTTCGCTTGGGCGGCCAGGGAGTTGAGGAACTGGGCGTAGGTGGGGGAGAAGGCGGACTGGACACAGAAGCCGCCGCCGTGGAAGAAGACGAGGATGGGGAGCTTCCTCTTCGCCTTTGTGTTGGCGGGAAGGTAGAGACGAGCGGAGACGCCGGTGGAGGGGTCGCTGGTGACGTCTTTGGAGGTGACGCCGGTGGCGGGGTCGACGGAGGCGGGGACGGCATCGGTGCCGGTGAGGCGTTCGAAGCGGCCGCTCCTGTAAAGGCGAATGATGGAGAAGAACTCGTGATGGATTTCTTTGTCGGGATCCATGGCAGAAAAGGGAAGAGCAGAGCGCGGCTCGCGTGCTCAGGGGCCGTGGCTTTAGCCATTGGTGAAGAGGAAGATATACATATACGTTGGTTGGTACAGAAAAGGAAAGAAAGGATTAACCTTTTGGACAACTGGGCAACCGTTTGGGCGTCGGGGTTTGATGTTATTGATATATATATATATATATATATATATATATATATATATATATATATATATATATATAATTAACCTGGTGACGTTATTGACCATGCGGGTTTGATGTGCGTATGGTTGGTGCGACGTTGACGACTATGATAACGTTTTCTCAACCACGTCTCCAACCGTCCGTAATAAAAATTGGAGGCCACAACCGTTGAATCAAAGTCTTCTGCGTTCCAAGACAAAACTAGCTTGCTCGATGGGATGCAATTTAGGCCGGATTCAATTCAAATTTTGTCCGTTAAACTTGGTTTACAGTAGTATTTAAACTCATCTTTATTCAATTCAAACTTGAAATATTTGAATTTAATCTGATCTAATTTATAATTAATTCTGATGAGAGATAAAATCGTTATTGTATTATTGATTGCCCATATCAACAATTGGGTCATGCCCAATCCAAACACGCTACCAGCCAGCTGGCATAACATCCAAGTGACGAAGCCGAATCACCTATGACAAAGTTGAGTCGTCCCGATAACCCGAACCATCCTTATACCTCGGCCATCTGAGCCGAGCTATTCCTCGGTAACCCGAGTTATCCTCATACCTCGGCCATCTGAGCCGAGCCATTCCTCGGTAATCCAAGCTATCCTTATACCTCGGCCATTCGAGTCGATCCATTCTATACCTCGAAAAACCATGTTACTCATCATTCTTGCCGAATCACGGCATTCAAAATACCTCTGCGGAATCCGATGCAGGAGAGTTCAAATTCACTATAACTGAATAAGATTCCAAGCGATGAATCATGCCCAGAAGTGGCCTAAGACCCGCAAGAGTGGCCTAGGTCTATGTAAGCACTGAATCTCAAGACATCAACCAGCTCTCCCAGCCGTTGATCCTCTAACTGACAAGATATGGACCCTACCGGCCTTGTAACAAACTTGACTCGAGTCCGTCTCGAATCCTAACATTTTTTATATCCCATCCAGAGCACGTCCAAGGAATCAGGTGATCGCCTATAAATACCACAGCCCTCCAACATCTCAGAGAGGCCAATCTGGTATGCAATTCTTACACATACTTTTATACAGTAACTCATACTCATTCACTAGCTCTGATACTCCATTGAAGCTCCCTTGAAGCTCCCCATGAGCTCAGAGCTCTCGAGAGAGAACACCCGCCAAAGGGGGAACTCCTCTGTGAGAGTCTTCTCCTCACATCTGCTTGCTGTGAATTTCCACTGACTTGAGCATCGGAGGGTCCTCCGTAGAGGGCAACCCCCACAGCACTCTCTGCGTGTGGATTGTCTTGCAGGTTCCACCCCGAGACGACGAGATCAGCATCCGGATCAGGAGCCGAAAGCGCACCCGAATCGGAGAATGAATTTTCGCAGCAACAGATTGGCGCTAGAGAAAGGGCCTCAAGTCCCATAAACTTGTGATCCAGGAGACAAGACTCAAGAACCAGAGAAAAGCATCCTCTAATGGCCAATCGGAAGAGAGCTACATCTGAAGCTCAAGACAAGGCCGCCTCTCAAAGGCCTGATCCGATTAGCGGTGCGGCGCCTCCACCACCACCACCAGCTGAAACTCCTTCGCCGCCAGCAAGAGTGGCAACGTTAGATCAGTTTGCCACTCTGATCCAGGCATTAACCCAGTTGGTCTAGGGGCTCCAGGCGACCCCTGGCCCTACCGTTCCTGCTCCTCAGCTTCACGAAAAGGCCGCTGCCCCTGCTTTGCCAGCAATTTCTTCCTCCAATCCACCGGAAGCAGCGGATTATCATCGCCAACACGCAAATGCAAAACCAGCGCCGCAGCGAGCTAGAGGGAGGAGCCCGCTCAGATCTAGGCGGGTTTGCTCCCCTTCCCCGATGTCTTCCCAAAACTTGACACCGCTGTTGCCTTTCCATCGCCTGATCTCTCCTACCACTCTGGATGAGCGGATCAGGCAGTAGATGCAGGAGATGCGGCAAGAATGGCATCGAAAGTTAGATGCCACCAGGCAAGCCCCTCTGCCTCAATCGAAAGAGGAGCAGGGCATCCCCTTCTCCAAGAGGATCATGAGGGAAGTGATTCCCCCTCATGTCAAGCTCCCTACTATCGAGCCGTACCATGGATCCACTGATCCTGATGATCATCTCAGCAGCTTCAGATCCATCATGATATTCCACGGGATCCTGTGCAGAGCCTTCCCCTCCACCTTAAGGGGATCTGCTCGAACCTGGGTCAACAGCTTGAAGCCATGTTCCATTGATTCTTCTAACGAGCTGAGCTATCTGCTCATCAGCCAGTTCGTCAGCAGCCTTTGCCAGCGATGGAGATCTGATTCCCTCTCCGAGGTCAAGCAGAGAGAGGGGGAATTGCTGAAGAATTACCTCGGTCGCTTCAACACGGCCCTCTTAGAAGTCGACCATCTCAACCATGAGGTGGCCATGTCCATCCTGACCGGAGGAGTGTCCAAGGAGGGAGACTTCTACCTAGCTTTGGAGGTTAACTACCCCAAGAACCTCTCGAATATGATGTCCCAGGTGAACAAGTACGCTAGGGTTAAGGAATCGAGGAGATCATCTCGAGCCAAACAACTGAAGAAAAAAGAGGCAAAGGGCTCGGACAAGCAGCGGGCCCACCGCCGTGCTAGCCTGCCTCGCCACCACAGAGCTCCTCCGCCATCGTCTCGAGATCAAACTCAAAGTTCAGCCCGAAGGTTCGATCGCTATACTCCCCTTACCGCACCAAGAGCACATATCCTGATGGAGATTGAGCGGCAAATTCCTCAGCCTCCCCCTTTCCAAGGCAATGCAACTCGGAGGGACCCTAGCAACTATTGTCGTTTTCATCGGGACCACGGGCATGATACTGAAGACTATTGGTAGTTAAAGAATGAGATCGAGCGGTTGATCCGGTGGGACAGACTGGACCAGTTTAGGGGCCCCCTTGAGACGAATAATGAAAAGAATCGTTGTTGATCCATTCATTGATTTTGATGATTAATAAAGGAATTGAGTATATTTATTTGATTACTAATGGATTTTATAAGTGTTTCAGGACTTAAATTTATTTGATCAATTTAAAGGAATTAAGAAATGAATTTTGAATCAAATACAAATCAGAGATTTCAAAGTTTCAGAGCTTGGAGTCGACACCTAGAAAGTCTGGAGCCGACCCCATGGCCAATTCAATTTTAATCTGATTTTTGATTACCTGGAGCCGACACCTAGAGTTTCGGAGCCGACACCTAAGGTTTCGGAGTCGACACTTACAGTGTCTGGAGCCGACTCCGATGCGGGACAGAACGTTGATTTTTGAGCATCCTGGAGCCGACACCTACAGTATTCGGGAGCCGACACCTGACGACGGCGAGCCGACACTTACTTTTGCGGAGCCGACTCCACGACGAACTCAGATTTTACTATTTATGGAAAAACGATTCGGAGCCGACACCTGAAAAGCTGGAGCCGACTCCAACCCACCTGGACGAAAAATCAAAAATGCCAGATCAGCTCTAACGGTAATATTTTTGATTTCTGACATCTAACGGCTATTTTTTATGAATGAAAATCCTTCCAGGTACACTCCAACGGCTAGATTTCCACCCAAAAATGAATCAAAAGAAAATCTATAAAAAGGGGAAAAACAACCGTTTGAAAAAAAATAAAAAGAAAGAGAGAAACGGATAGAAAAAATCAAAAATCAAAATCCGAGAAGTCTTGAGCCTTATATCCAAGAGAGGAGCTTTCAAATTCAAAACCTTCCACTCCACAAAGCTCAAAGAAGAATCCAAGCCGTTCAAATAGAAAAAATCGGAGGATTCTCAACTAGAAGAAAGAGACCAACTTTTCAATCTTCTCAACTGCATCTACTGTGAGAATCGGAGCTGAGGCTTGATTCAACCCAGCAAGGAGAAGAGGAAAAGAAGAAAAGAAGAAAAGCTCAAAGCCAAACAACTTCAAACCAGGCTTTTCTAAACCTATTTACTTTTCTTTGAATATTTGCTCATTAAGGAGCTGTGAAAATTTGTAAAACACTTATTCTTGTTTGTGCCTAGTTCAATCAAAGGGGATTGAACTAGTGGAGGTTGTTAACCTCGGGTCAAGCTAGTTTAGCTTGAGTTTGGGTTGTGTGCTGGTGAGCCCGAAAAACCGGCTGGGTTCGTTGTGATCCCGGGTAAAACAACAAGTTTGAGTTGTGAACTTGTAAAACAACTCGGCTGTAATCGAGGAGATTATAGTGTGGACCCAAGTAGGATCTTGGGAGTGGACGTAGGTGTTGGATACACCGAACCACTATAAAATCTTTGTGTTTGCCGTGCTTCCATTGTCTCTATCTCTATCTCTGTTTTATTCGTGTACTTTATATTTACATTGCATTTATTTTCATTCATCTTAAGCAAACAATTTTTCAAGAGGCTAAATTTTTAAAGAACCCAATTCCCCCCCCCCTCTTGGGTTGTCATCTGGGCCAACAATTGGTATCAGAGCAAGTGCTCATTAGATTTTGATCACACGATCAAGAGCTAAAGATCCAAATGGCAACTCAAGTTGGATCATTTGCCGAAGGTCATTCTACAAATAGACCTCCCTTGTTTAATGGTTCCAACTATTCTTATTGGAAAGCAAGAATGAGGATATTCATTCAAGCTTCTGATTATGAATTGTGGGGTGTTATAACTAATGGACCTAGTACACCCACACACGTTGTTGATGGCACTATTGTTCCTAAGCCCGAAAGGGATTGGAATGATAATGATAGGAAAATGGCACAGCTCAATGCTAAGGCCATGAATGTCTTATATTGCTCTTTAGATGCTAATGAATTTAATAGAATCTCCACTTGTAATTCCGCAAAGGAGATTTGGGATAGATTAGAGGTTACCCATGAGGGTACTAACCAAGTAAAAGAATCCAAAATAAACATTCTTGTTCATAAATATGAGTTATTTTGCATGGAACAAACTGAAATATAGCTAGCATGTATACTAGATTTACTGATATTGTAAATGGGTTGAAAGTTTAGGCAAAACATATTCTAACTCTGAACTTGTCGTAAAATTCTCAGGTCACTTCCAAGAACGTGGGAAGCGAAGGTGACAGCAATCCAAGAAGCAAAGGACCTCAACACCTTACCCTTAGAGGAGCTTCTAGGATCCCTAATGACCCATGAATTGACCATGAAGCAGCACATAGAAGAAGATGTGAAAAAGAAAAAGACCATAGCTCTTAAGGCTGCTGAAAATGAGGAGAGCTGCAATGATAGTGAAGAAGATGATGATGAGACAGCTCTTCTAGCAAGAAAGTTCAAAAAATTCATGAGGAGAAAGAGACCCTTCCACAAGAAGAAATTTGGAACTAAGATGGAAGGAGAGAAAGAAAAAGACAAGGACAAGGATAAAGAGAAAGACCCCTTGATTTGCTATGAATGTAAGAAACCGGGGCATTACAGATATGATTGTCCTCAACTGAAAAAGACTTTCAAGAAGAAAAAGAAAGCCTATGTTGCAACTTGGAGCGACAGCGATGAATCCTCATCGGAGGAAGAACAAAAGGAGGTTGCTAACATTTGCTTTATGGCAAACGAAGAGGATGAGGTAAGTTCTGAAAACCCTTGCGATGAATTTGCTTTTGATGAATTATTTGATGCTTTTAATGAACTTGTTGGTGATTTCAAAATTTTGAAAAAGAAATATAAGTTTTTGAAAAATGAAAATTTAACTTTGATTGAAGAAAAAGAAAATCTTAATAATGAAACTAAAGTGCTGAAATCTGAAAAAAATTTGACTAAAGAAAAAGAATCAATTTCCAATGAAAATGATAAACTAAAGAAGGAAGTTGATAAATATAAAAGTATTGTTGATAAATTCACTTATAGTTCAGAAAAACTTAATTTATTGTTAAGTAATCAAAGAGCTATATATGATAAGGCTGGTTTAGGATATAGACCTAATTTGAAACAAAAATTTGTCAAAAACTTTTTTAGAAAGAACAAAACAATGATAATGTTACATGTCATTACTGTAACAAGAAGGGACACAAAGTTTTTGAATGCAATTTTAAGAAAATAGATAAGAAGATAAATAGTAAAGGAAAGAAAATTTGGGTTCCAAAGGAACAATTTTTATGCTACTAACCCCATGAAGGA
>UESW01003951.1:1517090-1544114 GCA_900491605.1 Calamus simplicifolius
TGGAGTCCACCCTGGTGGGCTTCACAAGTGACTCCATAATCCCCGAAGGAGTTGTTACTATGTCAGTCCGAGTCGGCACCTGGCCCCGCGTGGCTACCATGCTCATGGATTTCCTCGTGACCAAGCTTCGGTCTTCTTACAAAGCCATCTTCCGTAGGCCAAGGCAAATATCTCTCAAGGCTTTCATTTCCATTCCCCACTCGCCATGAAGTTGCCCACCGAATGGGGAGTGGGGGTTGTTCGAGGAAGTCAGATCATAGCTCGGCATTCCTTTATTGCCGACCTCCAGTCCAGGAAGCCCAAGGTGGACTGGGCTGGACGCTCGGAAAGATTTCACTGAGCAACGAGGAGAGCCAGCTGAAGAACTGGAGGAAGTACCGCTCGACGAAACCCTGCCCGATCGAACCATAAAGGCCAGGTCGTGGCTGGAAGGAAAGCTTCGGCAAGAATTGATTGAATTCCTTCGGAGGAATGCTGACATCTTCGCTTGGACCATCGGATATGCCCGGAATCAGCCAGACGTCTGGTCCACCGCCTCAGCGTGGACGAGACATTCCGACTTATTAAGCAGAAGAAAAGGAGCTTCGTCCCAGAGCCCAAAAAGCCATTGAAGAAGAGGTGGAAAAACTCATCGAAGCCAAATTCATCCGGGAGGTTAATTATTTCGACTGGCTGGCGAATGTGGTCATGATGAAAAAGTTGAATGGTAAATGGAGGATCTGCATCGACTTCACCGACCTCAATAAGGCCTGCCCAAAGATAGCTTCCCTCTTCCGCGAATCGACAGCTCGTGAATTCAACTTTGGGCCATCAAATAACTTTTATGGATGCCTATTTAGCTACAACCAGATCCAAATGGCGCCCGAAGACGAGGAGAAAACTGCCTTTATCACCAACCGAGGTATCTATTGCTACCGAGTTATTCCCTTTGGTTTGAAAAATACAGGTGCCACCTACCAAAGACTGGTCAACAAAGTTTTCATGGAGCAAATCGATCGAAACATGGAGGTGTATGTTGATCATATGCTGGTAAAGAGCAAGGAGGCATCCCAGCACGTCGAGGACCTTGCGGAGAGCTTCACTACACTTTGAAAGTATCAGATGAAGCTCAATCCCACCAAATGCACCTTCGGGGTCAACTCTGAAAAATTTTTAGGCTTCATGGTCTCTCAGCGAAGCATCGAGGCAGATCCTCAGAAGATCCAAGCCCTGCAGCAAATGGCCCCGCCGAAGTCAGTCAAGGACGTGCAACGCCTTACTGGAAGAATAACAGTCCTCAGCGCTTCATTGCTCGGTCGGCCAGAAATGCCTTCCTTTCTTTAAAGCGCTTCGGTCGGCCAAAAACTTCCAATGGACCCCAACTTGCCAGAAGTTCTTTGAAGATCTCAAGAAATACCTCGGCTCGCCACCTCTCCTTAGCAGCCTGAAGCTAGGGGAAGTGCTGAATCTATACTTGGCAATATTCGAAAACGTCGTTAGGCTCGGTGCTAACCAGAGAGGAGAAAAAAGTCCAAAAACATGTTTATTATGTCAGCAAACTACTCAAAGACATTGAAATGAGGTACACTCGAGTCGAGAAGATGATCTTAGCTTGGTGACATCGGTCCGAAAGCTGCGGTCATACTTCCAAGCGCACACTGTCACTGTCCTGACTGACCAACCCCTTAAGGTGAATTATCCATCGTCCAGAAGCATAGGAAGAATGACCAAATGGGCTGTCGAGCTGAGCGAGCATGACATCCAGTATCAGCCTCGTCCAGCCATTAAAGCTCAGGTCCTGGTAGATTTCCTCCTCGAATGCACCATACCCGAAGATGGCTCTGCTTCGGATACCCCCGGACAACCAAAGCCCAGCGCCCCATGGTTGCTTCACACTGATGGATCCTCCAGCGGGCGGTTTGGCTTCGGCCTGGTCCTTACCAGTCTAAAGGGCACAACTTTCGAATACGACATCCGCTTCTCCTTTCCGGCTTCAAACAATAAAGCAGAGTATGAAGCCCTGCTTTCCGGACTCCGAATCACCCACGAGCTTAAGGTCAAAAAACTAATTGCCTACACCGACTAATGGTTGGTGGCTGGCCAGGTGCAGGGAGAATTCGAGGCTTGAGAGCCGAGTATGATTCGGTATCTCAAAAGGTGCACGATCTATCTCCTGTTTTGATGAATTTAAAATTATCCAAATCCCAAGGACTGAAAACACGCGCGCGACCTTTTGTCCCGCCTGGCGACTACGAATTCAATGGATCTCGAGCAAAATTTCACTTAGAGGTCCTAGAGAAGCCCAGCATCGCCGATGCTGACCAGATGATGCAGGTCGATACCAAACATCCTGGATGGACCCCTGCACAAGTATCTTAAAGAAGGGCTGCTACCCACTGATAGAAAAGAAGCAAGGAAGCAGAAAATGCAATCATCTCATTATGTTCTGATTGATGATCGGCTATATAAGCGATCCTTTTCAATGCCGCTGCTCAAATGCCTTCGACCAACGGAGGCCGATTATGCTCTTTGAGAGGTTCATGAAGGCATCTGTGGTAATCATCTTGGTGGTCGGGCCTTGTGCCACAAAGTGTTGCGACAAGGGTATTATTGGCCGACGATGCAGAAAGATGCCGATGACCTCGCTCGAGCTTGTGATTCATGCCAGAGGCACTCAAATGTCCAGAGGCTCCCCTCGGCACACCTGACTTCCATATCATCTCCCTGGCCCTTCGCCAAATGGGAATGGACATTCTGGGCCCTTTCCCCCTCGCAACGAAGCAAAGGAAGTTCTTATTTGTTGCAATTGATTATTTCACTAAGTGGGTTAAAGCCGAAGTAGTCACCAGATAACCGAAGCTCGTGCTAAAGACTTCGTGTGGAGGTCCATCATCTGCTTCGGCCTTCCCCACACTATCATCACCGACAATGGGAAACAGTTCGACAACCCTAAGTTTTGAGAGTTCTGCGAGGATCATGGCATTCTCCATCGCCTGACATCGGTCGAACATCCTTAAGCTAATAGAGAAGCGAGGTAATCAACTGAACCCTCTTGCAGGGGATCAAAGCTCGGCTTAACCAGGTGCGAGGCAGATGGGCCGAGGAACTCCACCATGTGTTGTGGTGTACCGACTGAGAGGATACCCACGGGACAAACCCCATTTAAGATGGCTTTTGGCACAGAAGCCGTCATCCCTGTGGAGGTCGGACTCCCTTCCCCTCGCGTAGAAGGTTATTCGGAGGAATCCAACGATGAGCAACTTCGAACCAATCTTGACTTAATAGAAGAAATTAGGGAGAAGGCCCAAATCTAGATGGCCGCCTACCAGCAAAGAATAGCCCGCTATCACTCCACCAGAGTCCGAGGAAAACTTTTCCTCCCTGGCGATCTGGTGCTTCGAAAGGCATCCGTCTTGAAGCCACTGAGCAAGGAAAATTGTCCCCGAATTGGGAAGGTCCCTACCAAGTGATGGAAGTAATCAGACCCGACACCTACAAACTCCAAGATTTGGATGTGAAATCTATTCCTCGGACATGAAACTCGGATAATCTCTGTGCATATCATCAGTAAAAGTATGCTCTTACTAAACTCACTATGTCATTGAATTAAATTTAATTCGCAAAGACCCACAAAATTTTTATAACTCTCCTTGAAAGCTACAATGAGAAGCAGGTCTTGCTATATATAAAATCCTTGACCGGGCCGAGCGATCTCTGTACCTTGGCTGTGCCAAGTAAAATATAATCTTGAAGCCTCGGCCAAGCCGAGTGACGGCTCTCCATACCTTGGCCGTGCCAAATAAATATAATCTTTTTAAATTCTCAGCCGGACCGAGCGATCTCCATACCTTGGCCGTGCCAAGTAAAAATAATCTTGAAGCCTCAGCCAAGCCGAGTGATGTCTCCATACCTTGCCAAGCCAAGTAAAATATAATCTTTTTAAATCCTCGGCGGGCCGAGCGATCTCCGTACCTTGGGCGCACTAAGTAAAATATAATCTTGAAGCCTCGGCCAAGCCGAGTGACGATCTCCGTACCTTGACCGTGCCAAGTAAAATATAATCTTTTTAAATCCTCGGCCGGGCCGAGCGATCTCCATACCTTGGCTGTGCCAAGTAAAATATAATCTTGAAGCCTCGGCCAAGCCGAGTGACGGTCTCCGTACTTTGGCCGTGCCAAGTAAAATATAATCTTGAAGCCTCAGCCAAACCAAGTGACGGTCTCCGTACCTTGGCCGTGCTAAGTAAAATATAATCTTGAAGCCTCGGCTAAGCTGAGTGACGGTCTCTGTACCTTGGCTGTGCCAAGTAAAATATAATCTTAAAGCCTCGGCCAAGCTGAGTGACGATCTCCGTACCTTAGCCGTGCCAAGTAAAATATAATCTTTTTAAATCCTCAGGGCCGAGCGATTTCCGTACCTTGGTCGCGCCAAGTAAAATATCATCTTGAAGCCTCGGCCAAGCCGAGTGACGGTCTCCGTACCTTGGCCACGTCAAGTAAAATATAATCTTTTTAAATCCTCGGCCGAGCCGAGCGATCTCCATACCTTGGCTACGCCAAGTAAAATAATCTTGAAGCCTCTGCCAAGCCGAGTGACGGTCTCCGTACCTTGGCCGTGCCAAGTAAATATAATCCTGAAGCCTCAGCAAAGCCGAGTGATGGTCTCCGTACCTTGGCCGCACCAAGTAAAATATAATCTTGAAGCCTGGCCAAACCGAGTGATATATTTCTGAATAATCTCCGAAGCCTCGGCCAAAACGAGTGACATATTTCTGGATAATCTCCGAAGCCTCGGCCAAACCGAGTGATATATTTCTGAATGATCTTCGAAGCCTCGGCCAAACCGAGTGATATAGTTCTAAAGCTTCAGCCTGACCGAGTGATTTCTCAAATACTCTAGCGCGACTAAGGTGTCCTATCATGCTTTGGCAGAGGTAAGTAACCTTCCTTCACTTACCTGCAAGATTATACAAGTTCTTTCATCCCCTCGAGTAGAATCATGTATGCATCATAAATTCACAGGGCCATCTAGGCCTCCCTCTGACCTAAACAGGGGTGAACGCTTCCTCCGCAGAGGACTAAATATAGTGCTTAACAAAAACAAAATGGCAAAAGCACCGCTGAACTTATGCTGCAGTAGCGCAATACGAGTAAGACAACTCTCAGCACAACCATACTGGAAAAAGAAACAAGTAGCCGAAGAAAAAAGAGTAAGAACTTTCTTTATTAATGAAAAAATTATAACCTCCTGAGAGGCATTACAAGTGCATCATAGCACAGGAAATAAAGATAAATAAAAAGCTCGCTGAGCAACTTCGGTCGATAACGATGTTTCTATATCCGACCCCAGAAATCAGAAAAACCAATCGGCTCCATTGGGCCACTGGTTAATGCCAAAGAGCAAGGTAAGCCATCCACGGATCCCCAAGACGGATGCGTTGAAGGATCCTAACTAGGTCAAAGACCTGTGGATGCTGATGCTGAGGATGCCTCCTCCCCCAAGTAGGATCCTAGGCTGCTAGCCACTGCCCAACAACATAGACAGGGAACCGGAGACCTGCCTTCAAGCTCTCCTCATAGAAGAAAACTCCACGGCTTAACCCAGTCGGAACCCTGTGCTCAACCCTTGCACCCATAAGACTACATCCTGAGAAACCCTGTAATGGCGATGGATCCTATCTAGGTCGTCAAGGGTTACCTCAGAGGCAACATCGCCTAGACCCTTCATATTGGCTGAATAAGAGGCGGAACACGAACAAGCAAGCAGGGGCTCAGGAAAGAATGAAAATCTCTATGGCATAGACGAAGAGGCATTGCAGAAGGAGCGCCACCCTAGCCCCCTTTAAATAAGCGCTTTAGAAGGAAAGCCTAAGATGCCAAAACTTTCGATATGGGCGCCAGAAATAAAGAAGTCTTGCCATGTGAAACTCTCACTATCGCGGCCTGCTGGAAACGAGGCATTTTCTCCTTGAGCTCCGGCAAAAATGATGACGAAACAGTGGCCTATCATTTACGATATTATCATTGCCCGCCTTTTTGAATCCCCCAAATAAAATTGTTCCGAAACTCTACTCCCTATATCCGAATTTATACTTCGAGCTAGAGAGTGGGGGGCATGTGATAAGGGGTAAAATTATCATTGCATTAATGACCGCACACGTTGACAATTGGGTCAAATCCAATCTCAAGTCCTGCCAGCCAGCTATCACATCCAACAGGCAACGAAGCCCAATCGCCTTCAGCGGCGTCGGGTCGCCCCGACGACCCGAGCTCTCCTCATACCTCGATGATCTGAGCTATCCTCATACTTTGGCAACCCGAGCGAGCCATGCCTCGGCAACCTAAGCTGCTATACCTCGGTAATCCAAGCCGTCCCCATACTTCTACAGACCGAGCCATTCTGTACCTCGGAGAATCGAGTCGCCCCTTTGCCTCGATCAGATCAAGGCACTCGAATACCTCTGCGGAATCCGGTGCGGAAAAATTCGAATCCACTATAAATGAATGAGATTCCAAACGTGGAATCATACCTAGGAGTGGCCTAGGACCCACAGGAGTGGCATAGAACCTACGTAATCGCTGAATCTCAAGGCATCAACCAGCTCTCCCAGCTGTCGATCCTCTAACTGACAAGATACAGATCCTACTGATCTCATAACAAACTTGATTCGAATTTGTTTCGAATCATAACAACTTTCGGAACTCCCCTCACGATGTGCCCAAGGAATCAGGTGATCCTCTATAAATACCGCTGCCCTCCAACCTCTCAGGTATGCTTGAACACTCACTCATTTTACTCATTTTACTCATTCTCAGCACAATCATACTGGAAAAAGAAACAAGTAGCCAAGAAGAAAGAGTAAGAACTTTCTTTATTAATGAAAAAATTATAACCTCCTGAGAGGCATTACAAGTGCATTATAGCACAGGAAATAAAGATAAATAAAAAGCTCGGCTGAGCAGCTTCGATCGATAACGATGTTTCTATATCCGACCCCAGAAATTAGAAAAACCAATCGGCTCCATTGGGCCACTGGTTAATGCCAAAGAGCAAGTAAGCCATCCATGGATCCCCAAGACGGATGCGTTGAGGGATCCTAACCAGGTCAAAGACCTGTGGATGCTGATGCCGAGGATGCCTCCTCCCCCAAGTGGGATGCTGGGCTGCTAGCCACTGCCCAACAACATAGACAGGGAACCGGAGACCTGCCCTCAAGCTCTCCTCATAGAAGAAAACTCCATGGCTTAACCTAGTCGGAACCCTGTGCTCAACCCTAGGCACCCATAAGGCTACATCCTAAGAAACCCTATAATGGCGACGGATCCTATCCAGGTCGTCAAGGGTTACCTCAGAGGCAACATCGCCTGGACCCTTCATATTGGCTAAATAAGAGGCGGAACACAAACAAGCAAGCAGGGGCTCGGAAAAGAATAAAAATCTCTATGGCAGGGA
Organism: Calamus simplicifolius; assembly: GCA_900491605.1. Lineage (NCBI taxonomy): Eukaryota > Viridiplantae > Streptophyta > Magnoliopsida > Arecales > Arecaceae > Calamus > Calamus simplicifolius. Next base: position 1,524,522 of record UESW01003951.1, read on the forward strand.
CGAAGAGGCATTCCAGAAGGAGCGCCGCCCTAGCCCCTTTAAATAAGCGCTTCAGAAGGAAAGCCTGAGACGCCAAAACTTTGATATGGGCACCAGAAATAAAGAAGTCCCGCCACATGGAACTCTCACTATCGCGGCCTACTGGAAACGAGGCATTTTCTCCTCGAGCTCCGACGAAAAATGATGACGAAATAGTGGCCTATCATTTACGAGATTATCGTTGCCCGCCTTTTCGACTCCCCCAAATAAAATTGTTTCGGAACTCTACTCCTTATATCCGAATTTACATTTCGGACTAGAGAGTGGGGGCATATGATAAGGGGTAAAATTATTATTGCATTAATGACCGCACACATCGACAATTGGGTCAAATCCAATCTCAAAGTCCTATCAGCCAGCTGTCACATCCACCAGGTAGCGAAGTCCAATCGCCTTCAGTGGCGTCGGGTCGCTCCGATGACCCAAGCTCGCCTCATACCTCGGTGATCCGAGCTATCCTCATACCTTGATGATTCGAGCTATCTTCATACTTCGGCAACCCGAGCAAGCCATGCCTCGGCAACCTAAGCCACCTATACCTCGATAATCTGAGCCATCCCCATAATTCTACAGATCGAGCCATTCTGTACCTCGGAGAATCGAGTTGCCCCTTTGCCTCGATCGGATTGAGGCACTCGAATACCTCTGCGGAATCCGGCGCGAAAAAATTCAAATCCAATATAATTGAATGAGATTCCAAACATGGAATCATACCTAGGAGTGGCTTAGGACCCACAGGAGTGGCCTAGAACCTACGTAATCACTGAATCTCAAGGCATCAACCAGCTCTCCCAGCCGTCGATCCTCTAACTGACAAGATACAGATCCTACTGACCTAATAACAAACTTGATTCGAATCTATTTGAATCATAACGACTTTCGGAACTCTCCTCACGACGTGCCCAAGGAATCAGGTGATCCTCTATAAATACCGCTGCCCTCCAACCTCTCAAGTACGCTTGAACACTCACTCATTTTACTCTTTGTCATACTGAGAATAGCTCCATCAAGCTCGGGGCTCTCGAGAGAACACCCATCTAGGGGAGCTCTTCTGTGAGAGTCTTCTCCTCACATCTGCTTGCTGTGAATCTCTACTGACTTGGGCGTCGGAGGGTCCTCTGCAGAGGGCAACCCCCACAGCACTCTCTGCATGCGGACTGTCTTGCAGGTTCTGTTGACCTAATTATTGATTTTGATGATTAACAAAAGCCATGAGTATATTCACATTGTTTCTAACAAATTTATGGAGTGTTTCAGGTATTAAGAAAGTTTAACAATTCAAATATCACTCAAATTTGATTTTAAGATGAGTTTCAAATTGTAATTTTCAAAAGTTCAGACCTTGGAGTTGACACCTATAAGTCAGGAGTCGACACATGGGCGTATCAGAACAGTTCTCAAAATTTGGCACGGTCTGGAGTCGACACATGGATGTCTGGAGCCGACTCCAACCTGAGAACATAAGTGTGCTTTTCTGCGTCAGTTTATGGAGCCGACACTTGAAATTCGGGAGTCGATACCTAAGATTCGGGAGCCGACACCTAGAATGAGTGGAGCCAACTCTAACCTGAGAACAGAGAGCATATTTTAAGCCATATTTAGAGTCAACACCTTTTGTTTTGGGAGCCGACGCCTGGATGCGGGGAGCCGACACATAACTTTTCAGGAGCCAACCCCTCAACGAAATCTTTTATTACTATTTTTGGATACACGAAGTGGAGCCGACACATAAAAAGTTGGAGCCGACTCCAACCTGACAGGAACGGATTTTCAAAGTGTCAGAACGGCCTCCAACGGTAACTTTTTCTCACATAATCTCTAACGACTATTTTTCTTGTGTGTAGGAGCAATCCAAGGACAGAAATAATGGCTAGTTTTCCACCTAATCTCAGATTAAAGAAAATCTATAAAAAGAGGGAGAACAGACCGTTTAAAAGGAAGAACGAAAAATGGGAGAAAAAAAATTCAAAAATCAAGATATTCAAGAGAGCCATTTCAAAAAGAGAAATCTCTGTGAGCTCGCCCATCTTCTAAAGAAAGATTCAAAATAAATCCAAGGCATACAAAGTATATTTTTGGAGGATTTCAAAGAAGGAAAAGAAGAAGCCAAAACCTATTTTTTCCCATCTTCTCAACAACATATTCCTGGGTGAAATCTGAGCTGGAGCTTGATTCAACCTTTCAAAGGAGAAGAGGAAAAGAAGAAAAGAAGCCAAGCCTACATTCAAATCGCTTTAAACAGGCTTTTCTATTCCTTGTCTATTTATTTGCATATTCGCTCATTTGAGGAGTTGTTTGTTATTGTAAATATTAATTGATTTCATTTGATTGCTAATTCAATCAGGGGGATTGAATTAGTGCAGGTGATATACCTCGGGTCAAGCTAGATATAGCTTGAGGTTGGGTTTTATGCTGGTAAGCCCAGAAAACCGGCTGGGTTCATTGTGATCCTGGGTAAAACAATAAGTTTGAGTTGTGAGCTTGTAAAACAACTCGACTGTAATCAAGAGGATTATAGTGTGAACCCAAGTGGAGCTTGGGAGTGGACGTAGGTGTTGGTTACACCGAACCACTATAAAATCTTTGTGTTTGTAGTGTTTTGATCTCTCTCTCTTCTTTAAATTGCTTATGCTTAGCTTCGATTAACTCCATTCCCTTGCATACTTTGATATCAATCGATTTAATTTCAAAAAGAGTTAAATTTTTTTAAGAACCCAATTCACCCCCCCTCTTGGGTTGCCATCTGGGCCAACAATTGGTATCAGAGCTAGTGCTCATTTGAATTTGGTCTAACGATCAAGAGCAAAAGATCCAAATGGCAGCTCAAGCTAGTTCATCTTATTTAGAGGGTCAATCCACTAATCGACCTCCTTTATTCAATGGAACTAATTATGATTATTGGAAAGCTAGGATGAATATTTTTATTCAAGCACTTGACTATGACTCATAGGGAATCATAGTTAATGGTCCACACACACCCATAATTAGAGTAGACAACATGGTGATTCCTAAACCGAAAACGAAATGGGATGAACATGATAAGAAGTTGGCTCAGCTCAATGCTAAAGCCATGAATGTTTTGTATTGTTCATTAGATGCAAATAAATTTAATCAAATTTCTATATGTATTTTGCAAAAGAAATTTGGGATAGATTAGAAGTTACCCATGAGGGTACTAATCAAGTAAAAGAATCAAAAATTAATATTTTGGTGCATAAATATGAACTATTTAGCATGGAACAAATTGAAACAATTACATGCATGTACACAAGATTCACTGATATTGTAAATGGCTTGAAAAGTCTTGGTAAGACTTATACTAATTCTGAACTTATGCATAAAATTCTTAGGTCACTTCTAAGATCATGGGAAGCGAAGGTGACTGCAATCCAAGAAGCCAAGGATTTAAATGTTTTACCTCTGGAGGAGCTACTTGGATCCTTAATGGCCCATGAGCTGACTATGAAACAACATCAAGAGGAAGAAGTCAAGAAGAAGAAAACTATTGCTATTAAGGCTGTAGAAAGTGAGGAAAGCTGCTGTGATGATGATGATGCTGAGGAGACTACACTTCTTGCAAAGAAATTCAAAAGATTCATGCAAAGAAGGAGACCCTTCCACAAGAAAAAGTCTGGAACAAAAATAAAAGAGAAAAGAGAAAGAAAATGACAAAGAAAAAAAAAGAGCCCTTAATATGTTATGAGTGCAAGAAACTGGGGCATTTCAGATATGACTGTCCTCAATTGAAAAAGCCTACAAGAAGAAGAAGGCTTATGTTGCAACATGGAGCGATAGCGAAGAATCCTCTTCCGAGGAGGAACAAAAAGAAGTTACAAATATTTGCTTCATGGCAAACAACGACGACGAGGTAAGTACTGAAACCCTCAATGATGATTTTACATTTGATGAGTTATATGAGGCTTTCAATGAATTAGTCAATAATTTTAAAATTCTGAAAAAGAAAAATAAGTTTTTGAAAAATGAAAACTTAAATCTGTGTAAAGAGAAAAATGAATTAACACTTGAAGTTAAGGATTTAAAAGATGAAAAGGAGAGATTTCTAAAATAAAAAGAATCAATCATGAATTAAAACCTTAACTTAAAGAAAGAAATTGAAAAATACAAGAACATAGTTGATAAATTTATATAGCTCTAAAAAACTGAATTTACTTTTAGGTAATCAACGGGCTGTTTTTGATAGAGCTGGATTAGGATATAGACCAAACATGAAACAAAAATTTGTAAACAATTTCTTTGTTAAGAAAACAAATGATGTTACATATTACAATTGCAACAAGAAAGGCCATAAATCTTATGAATGTAATGCAAGAAAAAGTAACAAGAAATTAAATGTTAAAGAAAGAAAATATGGGTTCCAAAAGGAACAATCTTTTTTGCTACTAACCATGAAGGACCCAAGAAGGCTTGGGTACCTAAATATAAGACTTGATCATTTTGCAAGAGTGTCTTGCGGCCAAAAGATCAAAGAGAAAGTGGTATCTCGATAGTGGCTGCTCAAGACACATGACGGGTGACAAGGATCAATTCATCACCCTTGAAAGCAAAAGAGGAGGAGTTGTTACGTTTGGTGACAATGGCAAAGCCAAATCATGGGGTTTGGTAAAATTAAATAACTCCCTCTATTTATTGAAAATGTCTTATATGTTAATGGTTTAAAGCATAATCTAATTAGTATTAGCCAATTGTGTATAAAGGTTTCAAAGTATCATTTGAAGCTTCTATTTGCACTGTTTCTAATCCCATTGATAATAGCATTGCATTTATTGGAAATAGAAATGGCAATGTATACTTGATTGATTTAGATAATTTATCTACTAGTAATCATTGCTTAGTTGCTAATAATGCTAGTATGAATGAGATTGGATGGCTGTGGCATCGTAAATTAGGTCATGCAAGCACACACCTAATTTTAAAATTAATTAGAATGGATTTAGTAAAAGGCCTTCCATAACTAGATTTTGAAAATAATAAAGTTTGTGATGCATGTCAATTTGGAAAATAAACTAGAAACTCTTTCAAAACTAAAAACATTGTTTCCACTTCTAGGCCACTTGAACTACTTCACATGGATCTCTTTGGACCTACTAGAACCACCAGTCTAGGAGGAAAGAAATATGGTCTTGTGATAGTAGATGATTATTCTAGATACACTTGGGTATTATTTTTAGCTCATAAAGATGAGACCTTTCCAATATTTCTAAAATTTTTCAAGAAGATCACAAATGAGAAAAACAACACCATAGTGTCTCTTAGAAGTGATCATGGTACAAATTCAAAAATTATTTATTTAAAAATTTTGCATTGAAAATGGCATCCATCATAATTCTCTGCACCTAGGACACCACAACAAAATGGAGTTGTAGAAAGAAAGAATAGAACCTTAGAAGACATGGCCCGTACCATGCTATGTGAAAGCCAACTCCCAAAGTACTTCTGGGCGGAAGCTATAAACACGGCATGTTACATTCTTAATAGAGCTTTAATTAGGTTAATCCTTAAGAAAACTCCTTATGAACCATGGAACAATAGAAAACCAAACATTAGTTACTTTCATGCATTTGGTTGTAAATGTTTCATTCATAATAATGGTAAACATAATCTTGGAAAATTTGATGCAAAATTAGATGAAGGCATATTCTTAGGATATTCAACATAGTAAAGCCTTTAGAGTGTTTAACAAGAGAAACTTAATTGTAGAAGAATCTATTCATGTAGTTTTTGATGAATCTTTAGCATTGAGTTCGGGAAAGATTGATGATGAGGAAGATACAAATTTACTTGAGAGAGATATTGAAAAATTGAATATAGATGTATCTTCAGATCATGAACAAGAAGCTAAAGATGATGATTCTCCTAGTGTTGATGTTGTTGATGCTAATCATAATGATGTAGATCTTTCTAGAGATTGGAGATATGCCTATGGTCATCCAAAGGAATTAATTATAGGTGATCCATCTCAAGGAGTAAGAACTAGATCATCAATGAGAAACATCAATAATCATCTTGCATTTGTATCTCAAATTGAACCTAAAACTATTGAAGAAGCTGAAAAAGATAATAATTGGATGTTAGCTATGCAAGAGGAATTAAATCAATTTACTAGGAATAATGTCTGGACCCTTGTAGATAGACCCAAAGATCATTCAGTTATAGGATCAAAATGGGTATTTAGAAATAAATTAGATAAAAATGACATAGTAATTAGAAACAAAGCTAGATTAGTCGCAAAAGGATATAATCAAGAAGAAGGAATTAATTTTGATGAAACTTTTGCACCTGTAGCTAGATTAGAAGCAATTAGATTATTACTTGCATTTGCATGTCATATGAATATCAATTTATTTCAAATGGATGTTAAAAGTGTATTTTTAAATGGATTTATAAATGAGGAAGTTTTTGTTGAACAACCACCTGGTTTTGAAGATCAAAATTTTCAAATCATGTTTTTAAATTGCACAAAGCACTTTATGGTTTAAAACAAGCACCTAGAGCTTGGTATGATAGGTTAAGCAAATTTCTAATTGAAAATGATTTTTCTAGAGAAAATGTTGATAAAACACTATTTTTGAAAAGAAAAGATAAGGATTTATTAGTAGTACAAATATATGTTGATGATATTGTATTCGGTGCTACTAACAATCTCTTATGTCAAGAATTTGCTAAGTTAATGCAGGGTGAATTCGAGATGAGCATGATGGGAGAACTCAATTTCTTCCTGGGACTCCAAATCAAACAAGAAAGAGGGAATCTTTATCAACCAAACAAAGTACACAAAGAAAATCCTCAAAAAGTTTGGGATGGAATCAATCAAACCCCTCAGAACACCAATGAGTCCTTCATGCAAACTAGACAAAGATGAAGACGGTAAGCCAGTTGATCAAAAATATTATAGAGATATGATCGGATTACTACTTTACTTAACGGCAAGTAGACCTGATATCATGTTTGCTATTTGCTTATGTGCTAGATATCAATCTGAACCTAAAGAATCACATTTAATTGCTATAAAAAGAATACTAAGATACTTGAGTGGAACTAAAAATGTAGGTTTATGGTATTCTAGAGACTCAACACTAAATTTGATTGCTTATTCTGATTCTGATTATGCTGGTTGTAAACTAGATACAAAGAGTACAAGTGGAGCATGTCAATTTTTAGGAAGTAACTTAATCTCTTGGTTTAGCAAAAAGCAAAATTCGGTTGCATTATCAACTGCTGAAGCAGAATATGTTGCAGCTGAAGTTGTTGTGCTCAAATCCTTTGATTAAGCGACAACTTGAAGATTATGGCATAACACTTGATAGAACTCCTATTAGATGTGATAATACTAGTGCAATAAACCTAACTAAAAATCCAATTCAACATTCAAGAACTAAGCATATTGAAATTAGATATCACTTTATTAGAGAACATGTAGCTAATAATGACATTTGTCTAGAATATGTTAATACTGAGGAACAATTAGCCGATATATTTACAAAACCCTTGAGTGAAGAGAGATTTTGTTATCTTAGAGGAGAATTAGGGATTTATGATCCGTTGGAATGACTCGAAATCCTTAAGTTCAATTATCTAGATTTCATTCAATAACTTGAAAATTTCTTCATAATTTTAAAAAAATTCATCTAGATTGTTGAACCAATTGATTCTCCATATTCCAAGGATTTTTATCATATTTATTGATTTTTATTTGATGAGTTTCGGATTTCTGAAACTCTTATCTGTTTTTGAATGTCTTGGAGTCGACACCTCAATCTTTGGAGTCGACACCTTATTTCTGTGTCGCTCTCGGTCAGGGACCTTGGAGCCGACACCCGCTTTAGCGGAGCCGACTCCAGTTCGGGCGCTAACCATTTTAGCGAGTTGGAGTCGACACCCGACTTTGCGGGAGTCGACACCTAGTGGACCCTTTTCGACTATTTAGGGCCGAGTCGACACCTCTTCGACCTAATCTTACTCAAATCATCTCCAAATCCTCTCTAAACCCTATCAAAACTTGAGATTCCTTCAATTAATCATTCCCTAGGATTCCATGGCACCTAAGAGAAGGGGAACGATCTATGGTGGTCCGGTGGCAACGAGGAAGTGGACGGCGAGACGCCCAATCGTCAACCGTCGCCATCTTCGGATTCTTCATCCTCGTCCTCTACTCCTAGTGCGATTCCAGACCCTTCCTCACCTCCTTCACCGCACATTGACACTCTAGCCGGACGGGTGATTACAATGGGAAGAAAGGTCAATTTTGGATTTTTTGAAGATGAGGGATTCGCTATTGGACGACAACTAAAAGAAATTGGTTGGGAAAAGGTGTGTTCTTTAGACATTCCTACATATCCTGCTTTAGTTAAAGAATTTTATCAAGACTTGTCAAGAGGAGATGGTGGCATAGTGAGTACTGTAAGAGGAAAGAGGATACATCTCACTTCCGAGATTCTTGGGAACCTTCTTGAGATTCCTACTCTTGGACCTATTGCAAACTCTCACAGTGATAGGTCAGGAGCTTTGTCAAGGCTGTTAGGAAGAGATGTTGTTGATTTTGAGGAAATCAGGGCAAATCAGTTGCCTCTTGAGCTAGATTGTTGCATAATATTTGTAGTCGGATTTTATTCCCTAAGACTGGTAGGTTTGAGTATGTCTCGGAGCGAGACATTGTGATCATGGATAGTGTTTTGACTGGACAGCCTATTAATCTACCTGGCATGATGATTTGGTACATGGCAGAGGCTGGTGGCAAGAAGAGATCTTCCTTACCCTATGGCATGATCCTAACCTTAGCATTCCGAAGTCAGGGTGTAGTTATCTTAGAAAATGAACCTAAAAAGAACCTAAGGCACACAGATTACTACAGCATCGCTACTGTTCATCGCATGGGGTTCATTAAGGTCAATGGGAACTGGGAAAGGAAAGGTCATTCAGAGGACAGGGCAGCTGAGATTGGAGCTTCAGCACCATCAGAAGCTGGACCATCCATGAGATATCCTTCACCAGAGCCTAGCAGACCAGAGCCTTCACCGACACCTATGCCTGCTTCAGTTCCGAGTGCTTCTGGTTTTTTGATTACAATTAGAGCAATTGAAGACTTTATTGGCTGAACATGAAGAGAAGATGAATAATAGTTTTGAAAGTAGACTTTTGAGTTTAAAAGAATCTTTTCACTCCTTAAAAGACAAAGTGAACCAAATTGGATCCTCTCTTGGAACTTCTTCTGAAGCCCTAAAATGTGATTTAATGAATATTTTTGATAAGATCAAGGACATTGCTGGTGATTCTAACACATATTCTAGAAGCAATGTAGAGCTACAAGAGAATATAAACAATGCAACTGACTTGGTTCAAAGGAGCTTAAATGATTTTATAAATTCAAAAGGAAGGAATGGAAAAGATCTTAGAAGGACTGAAGAAACGATTCAGTTTTGGAATTTAAAGTTTTAGTTTGCTTTACACTTTGTTGTAATAGAATATTTTGATGTAATGTTTTGGTAGAATGTTTTGATGTAATGGAATGTTTTGATGTAATGAAACTTATGTAGTGAAATCTTTTGATGCAATGAAATTTCTTTGAATTAATATTGTCTTATTCAATGAGTTCACTTGTGGTTGAATGTTAAGCTAAATTGTATCTTATCTTAACCTTTTTGTTGATAACAAAAAAGGGGGAGAGAATATATTGTATATGCATTATTGAACACTTAAATAATTTGATTAAGTTGATTATTGCATGAATTTTTTTTAAGGGATAGAAATGAAATTAAGGGGGAGAGAAATGAAATTTCAAAATAAGGAGAGAAAATTTCATTTGAGTTTCATAGGGGGAGCTACCTCATTCAGGGGAGCTTAACTATGATAACTTATTCCTATCGTAAAACTCTTTAATTAATCATGCATATACTTAATGTTTTTGTCATCATCAAAAAGGGGAGATTGTTGACCCAATTATTGATTTTGATGATTAACAAAAGCCATGAGTATATTCACATTGTTTCAAATTTATGGAGTGTTTCAGGTATTAAGAAAGTTTAACAATTCAAATATCACTCAAAATTGATTTTAAGATGAGTTTCAAATTGTAATTTTTAAAAGTTTAGACCTTGGAGTCGACACCTATAAGTCAGGAGTCACACATGGGCGTATCAGAACAGTTCTCAAAATTCGGCATGGTCTGGAGTCGACACATGGATGTCTGGAGCTGACTCCAACCTGAGAAACAGAAGTGTGCTTTTCTACGTCAGTTTCTGGAGCCGACACCTGAGATTCGAGAGCCGACACCTAGAATGAGTGGAGCCGACTCTAACCTGAGAACAGAGAGCATATTTTGAGCCATATTTAGAGTCGACACCTTTTGTTTCGGGAGCCGACACCTGGATGCGGGGAGCCGACACATAACTTTTCAAGAGCCGACCCCTCAACAAAATCTTTTATTACTATTTTTGGATACACGAAGTGGAACCGACACATAAAAAGTTGAGCCGACTCCAACCTGACAGGAACGGATTTTCAAAGTGTCAGAATGGCCTCCAACGGTAACTTTTTCTTACCTAATCTCTAACGGCTATTTTTCTTATGTGTAGGAGCAATCCAAGGACAGAAATAACGGCTAGTTTTCCACCTAATCTCGGATTAAAGAAAATATATAAAAAGGGAAAGAACGGACCGTTTAAAAGGAAGAACGAAAAAATGGTAGAAAAAAATTTAAAAATCGAGATATTCAAGAGAGCCATTTCAAAAAGAGAAATCTCTGTGAGCTCGCCCATCTTCTAAAGAAAGATTCAAAAGAAATCCAAGGCATACAAAGTTCATTTTCGGAGGATTTCAAAGAAGGAAAAGAAGAAGCCAAAACCTATTTTTTCCCATCTTCTCAACAACATATTCCTGGGTGAAATCTGAGCTGGAGCTTGATTCAACCTTTCAAAGGAGAAGAGGAAAAGAAGAAAAGAAGCCAAGCCTACATTCAAATCGCTTCAAACAGGCTTTTCTATTCCTTGTCTATTTATATTGCATATTCGCTCATTTGAGGAGCTGTTTGTCATTGTAAATATTAATTGATTTCATTTGATTGAATTAGTGGAGGTGATATACCTCGGGTCAAGCTAGATATAGCTTAAGGTTGGATTTTGTGCTGGTAAGCCCGAAAAACCGGCTGGGTTCGTTGTGATCCCAGGTAAAACAACAAGTTTGAGTTGTGAGCTTGTAAAACAACTCGACTATAATCAAGAGGATTATAGTGTGGACCCAGGTGGAGCTTGGGAGTGGACGTAGGTGTTGGTTACACCGAACCACTATAAAATCTTTGTGTTTGTAGTGTTTTGATCTCTCTCTCTTCTTTAAATTGCCTGTGCTTAGCTTCGATTAACTCCATTCTCTTGCATACTTTGATATCAATCGATTTAATTTCAAAAAAGAGTTAAATTTTTTTAAGAACCCAATTCACCTTCCCTCTTGGGTTGCCATCTGGGTCAACAATTAGAATTAGAGCTAGTGCTCATTTGAAGCGGTCGAAGATGAGTCAACGGAGGGGTGGCCAAAGGAGAAGGCCTTGCCGGCAGGGAGAAGACGACCATGCCAATCTTGGCGCCGCAGAGGATGGAGATCTCGCTGGCCTTCTTGAAGAGGCCGGCGCGGCGCTTGGAGAAGCACACCTGGCGGGCCTCCTCGTTCTAGATCCGCTTGATATCGATCTTCTGGTGGCCCATGCTCGGCTTCCTCCTCACCATTGATGCGATCGAGCAACAACACCTCTACTGCTTGTACCTTCTGCAACGATATATATATACATTCATGGAAGCAGATCGAGAAAGGGCGCTGGGGCTCGAGGCGATTGGAGAGGGACGATCGATGGAAACTTACAATTTCAGTTTCTATGTACGTCAAGGGGAAATTGAGCTGGCCGGGTTGGTGATGATCTGGATTCTGCAGGGAGCAAATATCATCCTAAAATGAACGATCAATCATGGCAAGAGTGTGTGCGTGATTACTGTAGCAGTGGAGCTCTGGCGATTTCCATGCGATTCTCGTGCGTTTTTCGTTGCTGTTTTCCTGTAAGTCTTGCATTTCCTTGACGATAGTTGTGGTGTTTCGACAAATAGGTGTGGCGATTTCATCTTGCTGTGGAGTAGCTACAGGGGGATTGCTACAGTGATTTTGACGCGTCCGGTTCTTAAAGCATTCTTCCTTTGCTTTAAGATTCGGGATCCGGCCGTTTCTTCCGCCTGATCTCCGGCGATCTCCGCCGGCTGGGTTTCTCTCTTCATCTGTTCTCTCGTCGTGCGGATCTTGATTATCCTATGGCCTCCGATGGAGGTGCCGGAGGTCCGGCTTCGAGAAGAAGGGGATTTGAGCAGGGGTTTAAATGGGTCTCGTCGTCTCCCTCTCCGGCGGAGGTTGCGACACTTGAAGCCTCTTTTCCGGCCGTCGTCCAGGTCCCAGAGATGCTGTTGGAAGAAGAAATGTCCGAATGGAAGTTCAGGGCAGTCCTCGCCCGCTCTTTCATGAGGTGGGTTCCGGCCGAAGCCTATATCAGGGAATTCCGCAGAGCTGGGATCTCGGGTACTATCGTCCCAATCTGCCTTTCATTCCATTGCTATATCTTTCAATTTGAAGACCCGGGAGCATGTGAGCTGGTTCTCAATCGCCCGTGGGTGGTTAATGGCCAGATAATTGGGATGGAAGCTTGGAAATCGGAGTTCTTCCCGGCTGCTGATTCCATCTCCTCTGCTTTGATTTGGATGAGACTGCCTAATCTCCCGATGGAGTTCTGGCGGGAGGATATTCTTAGGATGATAACGGAGCCTGCGGGGAGCTTCTGCGGAGCTGATTCTGCAACCCAGCTGAAGAACAGAGGTGGCTTTGCCAGGGTGGCCGTCCGCGTTGATCTTCTTCGCCCACTGCGTCCAGGGACCCGAATCCAGGGGACTCAGGGGCCGTTTTGGCAGCAATTCATCTTCGAATCGGTGGAAGGAATCTGCCCTAAGTGTGGTTCTCTGCATTTGGTTGGATCCTGCTCGCTGGCGCCTCGTCTGATGCGGAGGTGGATGACAATGGCCCTGTTTTCGGGCCGTGGATGGCGGCCGTTCGTCAGCGGCGTTCTGTGCTGAAGGCCTCCCCGGCAGCAGTTTCTTCTGAGCCGAAGCCTTCTCGGCCTGCTTCTTCTCCATGCCCTGTCCCTCAACCTGGTTCTTCATCGCTGGAGGTGTCTGAGGGATGGCAGATTCCGGCGAAGTCGGCTCGGAGGCGCTTCCTGCGTCGCTGCTGGGTGCCTCGGCCAATCAAATTCAGCTGGGGGAGACGAACAGTGAAGGTTTAGTGGCCGTGCCGGTTTCCTTGGTGCGTGCCGGTTTCAAGGCATCTTATGCTGGGAAGAAGATTCTCAATCAGGAAGCAGTCCCTGATCTTTCTCTCAAATTAGCTCCCAATCCATTTGCCTCTCTGGGATCTGATTCCAATGTAGGGGGCCAAGTGGAAATCAGGGATGGGTGTTCGGGTCCCCTTAAGCGGGCCAGACCGGTTGATAGTCTGCCCCCAAGATCAGTCACTAGAGTGGAAAAGAAAAAAGGAAAAGGCAAGAGCTCTAATATCAAATGTAAAGTGGACCTTATCCCTTCTTCACCTAGTAAGTCTGAGCCCTCCGGTCGTCGGGCCGCTGCTGGGCAGTGAGGTCACCACTGTAGCTGTTATGGGGCAGGGATTAGACTCCTTATCAACTGTAGATTCCCACAGGTCTGTAGAAACTGTACCTAGCTCAGGTACTCTGCAGACTCATGGCTCACATTATCCTGAGGGTGGCACCCCGTCTGTAGGGCGCCTTTCAGATTATGTTATGGATGAGGACCAGGGGGGGCCCCCTCTACCTCCAGTTAGTTTTATGAAGATCTTATTATGGAATGTTCGAGGTGCTAGTAAGCCCTCATTTCGTTCCTCCTTTGGTAGATTGCTTCAACTACATCATTTTGATATATGTGTTCTTCTTGAAACCAGGCTGTCGGGGGATACCTTGTTACGATTTCGGAGACAGATTGCCCGGTCTTGGTCCTCTTATGCAGTGGAGGCTGTGGGTATGTCTGGTGGTATTTTGGCCATTTGGCGTGATTCAGCTGTTACGATTGAAGCTTTTCATCATTGTAACCAGCAGATTGGCCTAGTTGTCATGGAAGGGACCTCTAATCCCTGGCTCCTATCGGCGGTCTATGCCAGTACGGACTACCGGGAGAGACGGGTCCTATGGTCCGAGCTGCTTTCCCTCCTTGATCGAGGTCTTCCTTCTATTATTGCTGGTGACTTTAACTGTATCACTGAGGCTAGTGAAAAGCGGGGAGGCAGAAGAGTTACTAGCTCAGCTGATATCAATGAATTTAGGTCCTTTATTGGTTCTTCTGGGCTGATGGATTTGGGGTACTCGGGGCCCCAATTTACTTGGTGTAATAATCGGCAGGGACTGCTCGTGTGTGGGAGAGATTGGACAGAGCTCTTGCCTCGGCTCAGTGGACTCAGATGTACCCGGCAGTTTCTGTTACTCATCTCCCTAGGATCGCCTCTGATCACTGCCCCATTTTGATATCTACTGAGGCTGAGCTCCATCAGAGAAAGCAATTCAAATTCGAGCGGTTTTGGACATTCCATTCGGCAGCTCGGACAATCATTTCTCAGATTTGGCACCTACCTGTGAGAGGTAATGCTGTTTATAGGCTATCTCGTCGTCTTTGTTGACCAGTCGTAGATTGTCTAGATGGAATAAACAGGAGGTTGGGGATCTGGTTAGGCAAGTGGAGCAGGTCGAAGCCACTATCAGTGCTCTTCAGGCTAAGGAGGACCATGACGGACTTCTTTTGGACTCTGATCTCTCCCTTCTGCGAGAGAATCTTGCTCATCACCATTCCCTTCTTCGGCAGCAGGAGGTGTTTTGGAGGCAGAGATCCAGGATTCAGTGGATCTGCGAAGGGGACCGCAATACCAGATTTTTTCACCAGGTCACACTTCGTCGGAGGGCTGCTAACAAGATTCGGAGGTTGGTCGATGAAGAGGGACATCTCCTGGATGATATACAATCTATTCGGTCCCAGCTTCTCCATTTCTTCCGCACTAGGTGGACTGAGACCACTGCTGTGGGTGCTCCGGTTTTTCAGGTTGATAATTCCAGGAAGGTTTCCTCTGCGGAGAATGCTATGCTGGTCAAGCCGATTACTGTGGAGGAGATTCGTCGAGCACTCTGGGATCTCGGTCCGGATAAGGCTCCGGGGCCTGATGGTTTCCTCCATTTTTTTTCCGTCACTATTGGGACATAGTGGGGCAGGAGGTTGTTATGGCGGTCCAGCTTGTTTTCCAATCTAAACTCATTCCTAAGGATTGGAACCGGACTCTTATCACTTTAGTGCCCAAGTGCACTAATGCTTCTATTCCTCAGCACTTCAGGCCAATCAGTTTATGCACTACTTTATATAAGGTCTGTGCCCGCCTTCTTGCTAGCCGTCTCTGCGAGGTGATTCCCCGTATTATTTCTGCTGAACAGGGGGCTTTTATCAGAGGGCGTTCTATCTCGGATAATATCCTTATTACTCAGGAGTTTATGCATGATCTGCAGAGAGCCCCAGCTAGACGGTGTCTTATGGCTGTCAAACTTGACATGGAGAGAGCTTATGATAGACTGAGTTGGGCTTTTCTTCAAAGCTCTCTTCAGGAGTTTGGATTTGACGGGGTGTTTATTGAGTGGGTTATGGCTTGTATTCAGAGGCCTTCCTTTGCTTTGATTATTAACGGGGGTTTGACTGAGTTTTTCCAGTCTTCTGTAGGGTTACGTCAGGGGTGCCCTCTATCCCCCTTGTTGTTCATTTTGGCCGCGGACGATCTTTCCCGAGCTTTTTATCAGGCTCAACGTGATCGGGCGATTGTCCTTTTATGGATGGGGTTGGCGGTCCTTCTGTCTCTCATCTCATGTTTGCCGATGACTGCATCATTTTGGGTCAGGCCTCTATTGAAAATGCGGTTTCTGTTGATTCTATTCTGCAGCGGTATTGTCAGGCCTCGGGTCAGAAGGTTAATTATCTTAAATCTTCCATCTGCTTTAGCCCGAAGACTTCCAGGTCTATTAAAGCAGCCATTATCACTTTGTTGGGTATCTCTACTCAGACTGACCGGTTTATGTATCTGGGGATTCCCATGACCGGTAGACGCCCTCGTTGTTCTGACTTTGCTGATTTAGAGAGGAGGGTTCGTCAGCGTATTGAGGGTTGGCAGGTTACCGGCCTATCTATGATGGCCAGAGTCACCATTATTCGATCGGTTCTTTCCTCTCTGCCTCTCTATTTGCTTTCGAATGCGGCCATCCCTATTACCTGCCTGCGGAGGATTGAGAGAATCTTTAGAGACTTCCTTTGGGCCTCCATGCAAGATGGGCACGGCACTCACCTATTATCTTGGGATATGATCTGTATGCCTATTCAGGAAGGTGGTCTCGGGATCCAATCTCTGAGGGTCAGACGGCAAGCCCTCCTGGCCAGACATGCTTCTCGATTCCTTCTGGAGCCGCAATGTCTGTGGAGTTCTCTTATGCGGGCGAGGTATGGTGAATGGAAGCCTGGGGAGTGTATTGGGCCGCCCAGGGGGAGTTCCTTCTTTTGGAAGGAGGTTTGTCAATATGGTGAGTCTATCCTTAAGAAAATTACATGGATGATTGGAGATGGTCATTCCGTTGATGTGATTCAGGACTCCTGGATATCTGAGCTCCCTCTTTCTCGGTGGCCTTCTTTTATCAACATTGATGTCCCCACCAAGCTGAAGGTTAGGGATTTGATTTCTCTAGATCCCCCTTCTTGGGATACCGATAGAGTGATCAGTTTCTTTGGTGATGAGCTCTCTCGGCGGATTTTATCTATTCCTCTCACCTCTGGCCCTTCGACGGATGCTAGAGTATGGCAGAGATCTTGTCTTTCCAAAGCCCCTCTTAGGGATCTTATGAAGGTTTTCAGGCCCCAGCCCCTGGTCACGAAGGATGCTGCTTGGATCTGGTCGCTTCCTACTCTTCCCCGGGTCCAGGTATTCATCTGGAAGCTTCTTTGGGACTGTCTTCCGACGAGTGTCATGCTCTCCCGTAGGGGTTTGCCTATCCAGCCGACTTGCTCTCTGTGTGGATTGGAGGATGAGACTACGGACCATGCGATCTTCATATGTCCCCGAGCCAGGCTGATTTGGCAGATGATGGGTTATTCCTATAATGTGGGTGTTTTGGGATCCCTATGCTCCCTCTTCTTTCTTGATCTCCGGAGGGCATCCCAGCATAAACGAGGTCTCTGGGCGATCACGGCTTATCAGATTTGGATATCGAGGAACCAACTCATCTTCTCCGATGATGTTACCTCTCCACATCGGCTTGTTAGAAGGATCAGATCTTTGTCTGCGGATTATGCCCAAGCTTTTCATGCTGTTGGTCTTGACTCCTCTGGCCTCTGGGGTTCCCCTGCTGCTTCGGCAGCGAACCGGCATACGGTTTTCATTTCCTGGGAGCCCCCCCACCAGGGTTTATCAAAATCAACTTCGATGGGAGTGTCCGTGGCAGAGCTGCTGGTTCTGCGTTTATCATCCGTGGTCCCCAGGGTGATATGCTGGCTGCGGGTGGCTTTGGCACCCTTGATTCCTCTGTCCCTATGATAGAACTTTATGCAGCATGGGCAGGTATTTCTTATGCCTCTCAGCACTTTCATGCTCATCGTCTCGTTATCGAGGGTGATTCGATGATGGTTATCCGATGGCTGAGAAAGGAGAATATTTCAACGGCCCCAGTATTCCTATCTCAGGGACACATGGTCTATTTTACAGAGAGTTGGTTCTGTCCGGATTCGACATATCTACCGTGAAGCCAACTCGGCGGCCGATTGGATAGCAGCTTTGTGGCTCAGCATGCTGCTGGTTGGATTTGGCGGCTGGGTGACCCTTGCCCCTCTGTATTACAGCAAATTTTGTATTCTGACCTATCTGGGATAATTCGTACTAGACTAGTATGATTATCCGCTTGTATCAAAAAAAAAAAAATCATGGCAAGACAGCGAAAAAAATTAAAAAAAAAATTTATTTGTTCGCAAGATCAGTCTGCGCGCTCTCTGTACGTAACGTTAATTAGCTGGTTTCCTTTTTCGTCATTTATTAGCTCTTACGATGTACTTATAATTAGCTCTGCACGTAAGCACCTGCCTTCATCCTTAATTAGCTATTTTGGAGATAAAGATGACCTTAGAGTAAATATTAGCTATAATTTGTGATGAAAATGATCCAAGAGTCCAAACTTTCTTTTCTTCTAAATATATAGAATCCTCCCTATTTGTAAAATTGATTATTTTGGAGACAAACATGACCTTGCGAGATGGGTAAGGAAGGATGGTTCCTAGCTCAAATTGGAGTAACAAAAATAGAATAGAATTATGAAATAAAAAAAAAGGATCTCTTTCCATAATAGCTAAGAAGCCAGTGACATAAAATGAAATACACATTTGACATGGATGCGGATCCATTGAAATGAGATAGCACCTATTAAAGGCATGCATAAAATAAAAAGGAAAGAAATAAAAAAACCATCATGCAAAAGAAAGATAGAAAATTTTCTCTGTTAAAAAAATGTTTCTGAATGAAAAGAAATTTTTAAATCATATTTAAATTTTACCATAAATTAGACTAAAAGAAGGGTGACGACGGTCTTCAAATCCCTAAGTTTGATCGTTACTTTGAAATCTTTATAGATCTTCTATGAATATTGTGTGTGCAGAAGTGTTGCTCCAAAAGAGTACATAAATGAATATTAAAATTTTAAATTTTATAATATTAATTTAATAACTAATTTTAATTTAAAATATTTTGAAACTATTTACAGATGTAAAATGGTTTTTGGCCATGCCGGCAAGCACAAGAGCAAGAGGATGGGATGGATAAACCATATTTATTTGATGATTTCTTTTAATTTTTTTTAAAAAAAAAATCATCAATATACTATTGATTTAATTCTTTTTTTATTCTTTAAATAAAATTTTTTAATAACCTAGCCTATGATAAAATTAAAAAGAAATCATTAGTGTGACTGACGATTTTTTAAAATAGTCCATCAAATTGATGATTTTATTTTTTATATTTTTTAATATAATTTCAAGAAAAAGCTAAAAAAAAATTAAATTTTTAAAAAATATGATTACTCATATGGTAATAAGTTTTCTACGGCTCTCCATCACCACCGTCTCTCCCAATGCGGACCGAATGCCCTTGGTGCATGCCTCCCCCCCTCACCATTGCAACCCCCTACCACCACCTCCCCCCGAGCACGTGATTCCTAATATAAGATTTTTGAAAGGAAAGATTTTCCTTTGCTTTAGCTAGAGCTGTGATGGAGCTAAACTAGACCCTGACCATAATCCAAACAAATCTCCAACTCTAAGCTGCCGTTGAGTAGAGATTTCTTCAATTAAACCTAACCTAATCCAGTCTTAAAACTAAATTTTAGTTCAGCCAGGCTTGTCTGGGGTGGGCTAGATTTGGTTAAATAAATTAAACCAGGCTGGATTGTTT